>OZ024876.1:41516170-41678670 GCA_964017185.1 Rugalucina vietnamica
AATGAGCTACAATATGATATAAATTGTGAAAAAAAAGAACTATGGGGAAAAATCATAAACATAGTAATGAACAATATAATTAGTAGCACATATTACACATAGATGGTTAAGGAATTGTTTCTATTCACAAAACATCGCGGAAGTCAGCGAAAACTACCGAACTTTTGCGGATACGCAGTGTATGCTTTGAACTTACCTTAAATGAAGATGAAAAAATACGGAAACTTTCGGTATCATTCGGAAATCGCGAACACTTGACGTAAGCTTCGTAAACTACCGCGATCGTCAACAACGAAATCCGAAAATCAATCGTCGGAAAGTTGCATATTCATCAAAGCACAACTATATGCTACCTACCTCTATATTTCAATTCACCTGAAAATAGAGATAAAAAATAAAATGCTCAACGGAAAAAAAAATAACAAGAAAGAAAAACAAACAAAAAAAATCCAGAAGGAAATTACACGTTTCGAAAAAGCAAAACAAAATATAAGAAAAGAAAATGCAAAAAAAAAAAAAAAATATTTCCACAGTGGGACGCGATCCCGTACAGACATTGTACTTATCTATCAAAATCCGGATACGCTACCACTGCGCCAGTGAGACTTGTAACAATTATAATGGGATTATAATATATATCGACTTCGATTCACTAACCGCGTGAATGACTGTTTACCGGCAATTTCGATGCGGAACCGAAAATTTCTGTTTCAACACTACTTTGTTTACCGAATTTAGGGACCACAAAGCATATTTTTGTTTCCAAAATTCTATCTTTCTTAATTGATTGGGAGGGACTTATGCTATGGGAACCTCATTTTTTATGGCAAAACAACAGTGAGCATGCAGATATGTTAGTAGGGAGGGGGTACCAAAAAACATCGGCGCCGGGGAATCCACTTATGTATTTATATACTATATGCTAAATACTACTATTTACCTATGTTTAGCACTACGGACCGTTACACATAACTGCTGACAATTCATTAAATTTCACGCGTAATCGTTTGGCCAGCGAATAGAACAGTCAACAACTTTGTGTAACATGGTCAAATCTGAAATTAGTATACAATAATTGAAATATGAAAATAAATCTTCATAGATGAAAAGATGCCTTACAAAATTGGCCTATCTCAATATGGTACTGAAAAATAATTCACTGCAAGAGTAATGTAAATCTTACCTAACTATTATAATCCAATATCAATATCCTAATAAAATATCCAACACAAATAACACAATGCATATGTCAAAACAACCTGATTTAAAATCCGGCTGTAAGTGTCACATATATCCAAGCCTGAAGAACAAGAACACAGTGTCTCTTTATCTGCACAGTTGATGTCTTCCTGGAATCACACTATCCGCGGAATCACAAAGTCACAGATGGGCCCAAACGAAACACGTGTTATCGTACACAAGCTTGTTTACTATGCGTAAATTCCGGAAAAGCACGTGGACCAAACATTGGATTTCCATTGGATCCGGCACGGCTCCTTATGAATATTCATTAGCTGACAGCACATGACGTTTATATGTCCATGGTGAAGTACACAATGTCCTCCATGTGTGTGTTGAGAAACAAAGATCATCATGATGATGTTGGAAGATGTAATTCTCTTATCCAATGTTCACACTGGCCACCAATTTATGTCACCGTTTTACGGCTGCCTGATACTGCGTCGTTTCGGTTCATCATTGGATATCAACAAAAGACAAGATGATCGCATGTAGAAATATCATTTAATGGATGACGTCATACGTGTAATGAACAACGATGAATGTTGACATAGATGGACAAAACCATGGTACAATCTGAAAATATATCAATATTTTCCCTATAATCACAATACATGTACCATCATATGAAAAAGTATAAACTTTTCACAACTAAGCTAAAATGGCGAATGCAATGACGCATCATAACAAAATGAGAAACGAACATGTAAACAATGACAATGGCTGAGCACAGATTTGAATTATCTCTTGCAGTGTACAAAAACACACAAAATACAGGTACAAAAACAGTTTCTTGTGCCATCTAAATGACAATAAAGCATTCTACAGAGGTTAACAAAGGATTTGAAATAAACATACCTGAAAATATATCAATATTTTCCCTATAATCACAATACATGTACCATCATATGAAAAAGTATAAACTTTTCACAACTAAGCTAAAATGGCGAATGCAATGACGCATAGGGGTCAAACATGCAAATTAGCTGTGTCAACATGCATTGTTAAAGTATAGGATATTATGGGCAGACAATGGGACACGGGCAGGAAATAGGACATAACTAACCATAACATTGAGGTAAATGGGAATAGACCTATAACACAACCTATGACACACATATAGAACATCGTTTTTTCGGACATACAGACAATAATATTGTGCACGTAATGCTGGTTAATACCAACCAAAATTGAAGTCTACAATTGAAGTCTGGTTTCACTTAACTCATATAAGCCTGGTGTCCTTTTTGTGGGACACAGGCAAACAGTATAGCCCCAGATGTAACCCGCATAGTACATTGACATAGAAAACTAAAATCACCCCTGATGCCCCTAAAATTAAAGTGGACTCACCTAAATGATAACGACGGGATGTTCATGCGTCATATACATGTATGGATTAAGTCAAATTACACATTAAATGAATAAAATGAATCTGAGGCTGACGTGTTGGATATTTGCACGCATGTACCTGCCGACAGCTGTCGCAGTGATATGAGCCGCCGCGCAAGAAAACCAACAATTTGCATACGCGAAAACAAAGACCCAGATCAGCTGTGCAGTAACTGCACAGTTGATTAGCGCCTTTGTTTTCGCTACACACATAGTACAATCCCTCTACTTTCTCAATTCAAAATTTCAAGCTTCTAGCCACATTCTGTGGCGGTACAGCTCGTTTGTGCCGGACCTGGTCGGAAACCAAAATTGTTGGTTTTCTCATGCGAAGGCTCATATTCGTATGTCAAGATCAGAAAAAGCAAAAGGTTGGGACAAACCCGCAGAATCGCTGCGAAGTAATTTAATTATTTGAGCCTGTGCATGAGAAAACCAATAATTTGGGTTCCGACCAGGTCCGACACAAACCGGCCTGTACAGTCACAGAAGATAGTTAGAGGCTGGAAATTTTGGACTATTTTAGGAGAGGAATTGTACTATCCGTGTATTGAAAACACAGGCGCTGGCCAGCTGTGCAATTACTGCATAATATTATGCTAAAATCCGGTTTTCTCATGACGCGGCTCATTCTATTATTTGTTATCACAGACAATGCTGCCTCTATACGTTCTAAGCCCGGGTGCACTAGAAGTCGCCTGTTGTTGTGCAGGACGGAACGTGCTTGTTTGTGTTTGAAAAGCAAAATCCATGTTCTCTTGCGATATGACTGAGTATGTCT
Source organism: Rugalucina vietnamica (assembly GCA_964017185.1). NCBI lineage: Eukaryota > Metazoa > Mollusca > Bivalvia > Lucinida > Lucinidae > Rugalucina > Rugalucina vietnamica. The sequence goes on from OZ024876.1 coordinate 41,519,583, forward strand.
CTCTCATTCCAAGAAGAAATTTAAGCCAACTAAATCCAAAATAAGCATTAGTCTTTTATAATGAGCAGAATCTATCCATCATCCACTTTTAATAAGCTGGTTATGATGCATTCTAGACATTTAATAAGATGGTGTTTGGTATAAAATTATAAAGTGTAATGATCTTCCAGTAAAAGTGAAACAAGTTGGCTTCCTTCAAAAAAGGAATCCAATACGTAGGGCGGGCAAAATTTTGAAATAAGTTGCCCAAAGGCAATGATTTTACCTGATAGCCAATAATAAAACAATATGGAAATTTGAATTTAAACAATGCTTAACGCCAGCTAACTCAATCAATGGTTTAATCTGCTTGAAATTTTAAATTATGTATGATCACCATCATACTTCATAGTTAGCGATGGAATCTGGCTGAAATACACATCTGGACGCCTGGATCCGTCACTTCATTTTTCTCTTCACGAGTGACGTCATCGCTGTACATTGTTGGACAGGGCCGTCGTCGGCTTTTGAAAAGTGGTCCGGCCATAAAACATCAAAGACGTTTTACGATTGCCGAAGGCACGGGGGAGAACACGAGAGGGGGTTTCGGGGGATCTCCCCCGAGAAAATTTTATATTTTCGGACGTCCGTAGAGACGATTTTAATGCTCTTTGGGACCATTTTTGCCATTAAGGCGCTGCTTATTTTATAGGTTTCATCATGATGAAGACATGACCTGGTCGAAAACCATGAAGGCTGAAAGCTCCATATCACAGGAGGAACGCTGAGAGAATTTGAAAGACATCGGTTGATTAGGAACCGGCATGTTGTTTGATTTAATCTGTTACAGTGATTGGGTTATGGTGAAATTATGTTTACCTTAGTATTTTTAACTGTGAAATACAGCTTTACACTTTTTTTAAATTGTTTTAAGATCACGGAGAATCGGTTTTATATGAATTAAAGAACACTTTGATGCAAGTCAAGTCAAATCAAGTACCGTTTATTTGTGTCTCACCAGTGTGTACATTAAAACATATCTTACATATAAAACTCACATATACATATACGACTGCCATTCTAAAAGAATTGCGAGAGACAATAAGAGTTACAGATTTCAAGTAAACACAGTTTAAAAGCTATATACACATGAAATGACATATAAACATATGGGCCCTGCTCAGAGAAAAACTGTCTTAGGACTAAGCCTTTACTAAATTTGGATCATCACCAGCACACACCACTGGTGGAATGCCAAGACAGACCTTCTCAAGTCATGGCACATATGCACATAGAACATTAAAAACACAGACTCATAAAACACAAAAGAAATAAAAAAATCTCTTAAATTGTGCTGGTGGGTATGGTACAACATGTACATACGCACCACACACAAAGACTACTTGGCTTCAACTTTTTTCATAAAAGGCAGTAATGCAGAAGGGTTTTTGCAGGAGACTATACAAAAAGTTGAAAATAATTTTCTGGAATAAGCTTCACATACTAGTACGACTTAGAAAATTCCTTCTTCGTTCGAGTATCAGTGCATCTTCACTTCAAACGATAATCTGTCACAATCCTGTCTTTATGACAATACCTGTCTTTAATACAGGTGCCATTTTCATGATTGTTTTTATAACGACCGTCATTCACACCCTCGGGCAGATTGACCGAATAGGCTTCATATTAATTGATAACTTAAAGATTGGACCATCACACTTAAAAAAAGTCGTAAAGGCTGACACATTTTCGGCCGAAAAATCGAAAATTGTGGTCCGGCCGAAACCATTTTCGGCCAAAAAAGTAGTCCGGTCCATGGCCGGACCGGCCGGACCGCCGACGACGGCCTTGTAATGGAAGGGTATTTTCTCGAGATCACGCGTGCACCATGGGAAAAACATTTATATACAAAATATTTTAAGAATAATTATTGATTTGAAATACAAAATATCATAAACATTTTCCCGCTCCCTTGTCATTTTTACCTGTATTATTTCGATACTTTTAGTGAATTTGAAAAACCAATAAACTGTAAACAATGCATTGCATTATGGGTAAAATGGGACTCCTGTTCTCTGATTGGTCCCCTCAGTTTTCTGAGTACGTGAAGCGTTTCATAATACTTAGGTGATCATGCCCTCATGGAGGCTCTGTCGATAGAGGGCGTGATAGATCGCGTTAGTAGAAACCAGGTAAAATAATCACCGTGGTTTTATAAATCCCTTATTGAATTAGGTCATTTTTCGAAGTCTAGCATCTTGCATCTTGCATCTAGCATCTTGCAGACTTAGAAAAGAAAAGCAATTATAGTAAGTGAGAAAGATTTTCCCTGATCACTTACCTGTTTTACCTTGTAGATATTATTGCACTATATTGCAGCACTTAGAGATGTCATGACATCTCAGTTTTCGGCAGAAGTCCCACACCTTCTCGACATGACCTTAGTATTGACTGGGACGTTAAGCCTCAAATCAAACAAACAAATATCATAGAACGTACACACATTGGAGACTAGCTATAAATATTGGAAGCGAAATGACGTTACGAAACAAATTTTGAGGCGAAACGACTCGATAGCTCTGGTAACAAGTTTTACCCATAATTGCAGCTAGACTGGTTCGAGATTTATTGTTTGGTGTTCTCTTGCTAATAAGAAAAGCGTCTTTAGAAATGAAAGAGCAATTAACACCATAGGAAAGATTCCAATTTGGTGCATTTATTTACCTGCGTAGGGCCTAATGACCCTACGCAAACAGATACACAGTTTCTGGGCAATGTTATACCGGTAGTCAAAAATTATTTCATATGTTGAAATCAATGATCCAAGTTGCCGTACATTTTAAAGTAACTTGTATATCAAAAGATGTAAAATTTGCAGAGAAACCCTGGAGTAATGCTGATTCCAATAATAAGCATAAAATGATAAAATGATATTCAATATTATGCCAGTTGCATAACACTATGAACAATATATTTTTTATTATCATTATTATTATCATCATTATTATTATAGGTAAATGTATATTTATTCGCAATTGTTTTATATTATTTGTTTTAATTTAATTATTGTTTTATTTCAATCAGCATGATAAAATCCCTTAATATATAAAAATGTTCATGCATATATTATTCGCTGAAGAGCTAATTAAGATCACACGACCTTTCGGTGATGAAAAGAGCATCAATTCAACTCCAATATGGATGTTAGATTGACAATATGCAACAAATTCAGCGTTTATCTGTTGACTTTCTATAATACATAGAATGTATGTCGGCTTGAAATGATTTAATCGTTGCAAGGAAAAGAGGCTGTGGTGAAATGCCTTACGAGGCTTATATCAAACACGTTTTTGTTGCCTTTCATGACATAAGTAGTGTTACATTACAGTATTTGTATTGAAATTACTTTGTCTGTACACCTTAGCACCAGAACTTTACCCTTACCAGGTTTTTGCTAATTTTGTAGACAGAAAAGACGTATTGGACAATAATGACGGACGGCGTGTGTGTACGCAGCATAAATGTCATTGAACGTTTCAAACATTGTACGACTCAGTATGAGAATGATGCATATAAGTATCTGGTGTGGCTTTGTCGAGGATTATCGCCTCGAAAAATCGATTTTAGCTCTACAGTATTTCCCTTACTGACCGATCAAAGACGGTAATGCAATGATTTATTTTCTGTCTACCTCTGTTGTAATCAACATTTTTGTATTTTGTTGATACTAGTGGGATGGCCACTCATCACCTGGTATCTGGGTTTGAAGATTCTGAATATGATTGTACAATTTCTATTCCTTATTCCTACATTTTATATCTTGATTATTTGGGACAAATTATTTGCTGACAGAATGTGTTGCTTGCCAACATCGGCCTTTTGAGTGTGTGTGTGGGGGGGGGGGGTGTTAAGAAGACTTTGGCATTTCAGTTTATAAAAAAATGAAACACATAGCAACTATGAAAATGTCTGCAGATGAAAAATTACGGTCAAAACAAATTTTGAATAGGGATTTGGCATTGACAAGGACGGTAATCGATGGTCATGAAATTGCATAGATTACGACATTACGAAAACATGCCTATGCAATATACAGAGATTTTTTAAGTTGTAAAAATTGCAAATTTTCAGTAGAAAAATTTTGATATTTTTCTCATTTTTGCTCTAAACATAGATTGTGGGTACATGTTAGAACCGCCTCGCCGAGGCGGTTCTAACGAGTACCCACAATCTATGTTTTGGAGCAAAAATATGAAAAATGGGTATACCCCTGCAAACCCCAGTTTTGCTACATAAAAGTGGGGTATAAGGGGGTATATATTACACGCACATGTTTTCCTGATGTCCTGAAGATTCTGTCCCACGTAAGTCATTTAAGGATGTTCGCTGCTAACATTTGACATTTCGGAACTTCCGTTTTTTCTTTTGTTGAATATCTCGTAAACGGTTGCAGATATTTTCCTAATATTTTATATTTGGATACATATTGATAATATGCATTGAATGAGCCATGAAAATTGTCCATCTAAGAATCTTCATTTTTTCACCCCATTTTCTGCAACATTTCAGAAAATTTTTGTTGTCAGTAAAATTTAGGGGGTAGGGTAGATTAAACTTGAATATTACACATCTTCAAATTAATTGCACTAGTTCGATGTTTAATTTAGGTGCAGTATATGTGTACATGGTCTTCTAAGTCAGTCTTTGGGTCTTTGGTGTGCTTGTTATAAAATTTTAGGTGGTTTTATGAAATGGGCTTTAAGAAACAAAACAGCCGAAAAAAGGCTGAAAATGGCGATTTTCAAGTTGTTGGTTCTCTCTTATATGCACACTACCCTATATATTTCTTTCTTTTATTCGAACAATATTACCAAGTTCTATGTTGTGTGAAAATACAAGAAAAAGTTTGAATCAACAAATATGGGTTTGGCACATTTCAAAATATTGCTATTTTCCGACTTTCCAAGTATGGGGGTAGGGTTGGAAAAGGAATCGTAAAATTTTGTCATCCACTTTAAGTTGCAAATTTTTCTTTGCTTTTGGTCCAAAATAGTCTGCGATACGTAAATACTATGCTTTTTGAAAGCATTCTAAGTATATGTTTGTTCAAGACACGTATGCTTCAAATAATTAAAAAATAAATTAATTTTACTAAATTTAAAACATAGTGCTCAGAGGTCTCATTCAGAGGCCTGTAGCTTGAAAAAATACACACTACCCTATATTCATTTTGTTATCAAATGTCTTGTGTTGTATTTTGGAATCAAAAAAGAGGGATTAGAAAAAAAGTTTGAATACTTTTTCATTGGCAGCGAACATCCTTAATATGTCCTTTTATGATTATTTTGAACAATAATAATGAAATACTAAGAATTTAACATTTTTGCGGAAATATATTTACCTCCTTTGATAATAAGAAAAATATCAAAATTTTTCTTCAGAAAATTATAAATTTTTGACCGGAAAAAAAATACTGTATATTGCATGGGCTTGTTTTCGTTAAGACATTCTGAACATCTTGCGACAAACTAAGTGCTCATTTGTGCCAAGAAAATATTCAAACAGTTGTAAAATATCTGCGAAAAGCTATAACAGACACAGGAAACGCACTTAGTCTGTCGCATTAGTTTATATAGAAAGTCAAAAATAGATGTCTGCATCATTCGATTAAATGCCCCTATCCATGAAAAAGCTCACTGCGTCTAAGGCAAAACGAATTATCAAGAATAATATCCAGCTGATTTGTATAATCACACGGTCGTATTTCGATCTAACAACGTGGAAACAAAAGGGCTACATGATAGACATACAAATCGCAGGATGATTTAGTTTAGCTCACGACGGACATCGCCTGTAGATTGTCTAATGCCATCAATCAAATATCTTATTACATTACGAAAACTTTGACATGCAATTATACAGAATAAAATATAAAGGTTTGATCCTTTGGAAGCAGTAGAAACATTCAAAGGGAGATAGTATGGACTATATTGCGCAATTTCGTGTAATGAACCCTCATCAGTAGCCCTCGATAGCCAGACTATTGTACTATAACTTCGAAAATTTACACGAAAAGTCTAAATCAAAGACACATACATTTTCTAAACGGAGTCAAATAATTTAAACATTGCTTAGAAGTACTAAGCAATGAAAACTGTTTTTCAGCAGAAAAAAAATGGAATAATTTATTGGAAAAATTTTGATAGTTTTCCTTTTTTTTCCTCAAAATATAGATTGTGGGTACACGTTAGAACCGCATCGCCGAGGCAGGTCTAACGAGTACCAACAATCAATGAAAAATAAGAAAAAAATGTATATTTCTGCATAACTCAGTTTTGCTAAATCCAAGTGGGGTATATATTACACGGAAATATTATCCTGATAGTCCCAGTTTGGTTGATATTGAGAAACTCGCATTGAAGGTTGTTGTAGTTTTAGAAACGCTATGATTCATTAGTCAGAACCAGAAATTGCTACATGTGTATTAGCACCCGTGTCCTTTAGCCATATAAAACATTTACATCATTTTGAATGATTATGGTTTAGCGTAATTTGAATCGTAATATTCAAGACACTAACTAAACCGAAAATAAGCACTTCACTTTTATAATGAGCAGAATCGTTTCATCATCCAATTTAATTAAGCTGCTTATAATGAATTCTAGATATTTCTGATATAAAATCATAAACTGTGGTTATCTTCCAGTACAATGAATAAAGACAGAAAAGGATAGTTCTTAACATAAATTTTACGGTTGGAATTAAGGATAAAAATGATACAAATTTAACTCATGAACACAGAGAGAGAGAGAGAGAGAGAGAGAGAGAGAGAGAGAGCAAAACGTATGATCTTGCAAGAAACTGTACTGTACTGTGAGAATGCTTTGTTTGATATTCAGTTTACTTTTCTTCGGTGAAAAATATTTTCATTTAAATCCTTGAACTTTGCATTGCATTGAACAGAATAATTAATTATCAACTATTGGTAAACATTCTACAGTATGACGGCCTCTTAAAAGACGAAGTTTGCGACCACGCACCATGGTAGGGTCTGTGGCTTATAGTCTTGCTGTCTATTTAACACATTTTATTGGTCGGTACCGACTAATACTACACATCTCGGTTACCAATGTCCAAATTATGTTTTGATTCCTTCTTCAGAAACATGTCGTTAACTTAAAGATGACGTTTACGTATGGCGTTATCCTGCCTCATGGTAGGTGACGATGTGGCATATCAGTATATTTTTCTGTCACCCTAACACATTGTTTCAGAAGAAAATGTCAAGAGTGCGTCTATTAGATATAAAGCCAAGTCATTTTGATTTAACCCACCATTGAGGATCGAACACAAAAGCGCGGAGCATCGAAGCGCGAACACTTTTATTTCATTATTTGGTCTTTCATAGGTTCAAGCAAAACGCTGTCCTGACATGTTTGGCAAAAATGAGTTGTTTTTCATCCGGCGCATGTATACAAAGACTTGAATCCCGTCATTGACACATAGACAGCGCGAACGGGATGTACGAAACTTTTGGCAGGGTGACGTTTGATTTTGTTTGAGTTAAATTCAGAAAATACTTTAGTTTTGCTTTAAGGCTTCATTTTAGCATTAATATGACACCACGTTTGGGACTCGAGTGCTAAACCAGCTAATATATAGGCAATTTGAGAACTATTCACTGACATGCACACAACTATTTTGCAATGTAGAAAGATATTGACAAATCCGATACTTGTTTGTGAAGAAACCCTGGATTTGTGCTGACAGAACTGTATTCCAAAAATAACCATGGCGGCCCCCGTGGCCGAGCGGTTAAGAGCGATGTCTCTTAATCACTCGATCATCTCACCGCTGTGTCTGGTGTGGGTTCCAAAGTCGAGCCCCGCTCTGGCCACATGTGAGACAAGCCAAGTTCTGCTTGCGGGTGTGTCAGGTGTTTTTTCTCGGGGTTCTCCCGTTTTCGCCCCACCTACTGATTGGCCCGTCTCATATGAGCTGAAATAATCTTGAAAGGGACGTAAAACTGAAAAACAAAAAAGTAATAACCACAATGCAAATTATTATGTTTATTGGCACCACCCTTTGACATTTTTAGAAATAATAATATTAGTTACATGAACAAAAGAGTTTACGGGTGACATTGTAGGAACAGAAATTCCACATGCACTTTGTTTCTTCTCTCTCATTTAAGTACAAGGTACACTTGTGCTTAATAAATTATAACATTTGATGAAGCGATGAAATTGAAAATTTTGATGGATTCATTCGTATGGACGTTTTGTCTTTATATTTTGAAGGTACAATTTTCTTGGTTTTATAAACAGCTGTGCTTTAGTCAGAAGAAACATAATTTTGAAATTGGTGACATACATGTATTTTAGTGCAATAGCAATTCTACTCAGCCATCTAAATAAAAGATCAATCAGTTTACAATACATACTCAATAACCCCATCGGGGTTCAACTGGTGTTTTTCTTTTGCTCCGGATTTCAGCAAGTTATTCGGCGCCGAGGGATCTCCGTCGTCGGGCAGCTTTCTGAATTTGTGAGTCCTCGTTTTTGAGTCGTCGTGGTTATCATGATTTATTTGTTTGTCCATTATAATTCATTGACTAGTTGATTCACCACAAGGTAAAACTAACAATGTTGTGAACCACTGCAAAAGATGAAGATGAGGTTAGGCGCCTGTAAAACCGGTTTAAGCCACCCAGAAGATTTATATTACTGATCGTGCCAAGGCGATACTTCTGTTCTGGTTCTATTTGTTTTATGTTTTGGAGTCGAAGTTTTGTGCTGTTTAAACCTTATGTACGTTTTCAAAAGTTTTAGTTAAGTTCGGGTAACTGAGTGGCCACCTATTGGGAAATAGCTTCTCACTCGGCTTACGATATGTTCTCTAAGTATAAGTACCTAATTGTCAATTTGGTTTTCCCACCTCGGTTTTTGGAGCGGGAATTTCTTTCTGGTTGTGCCTTTCTCTGATCATTGCCTAGTTTTACCTTTTCAAAAATGATCCATAACTTTTAGACCAGTGTATCATTGAACAAAAAGTACATTTGTTAATATTATATGTTTTTATCTAACTGCTCAATTTCAAACCATTCAATCAGCATTTAATAGTTTCAGTTTTATAGTTTGTAATTAGTGTAGATTGAAGGCGGTGAATTTATATATGTCACACGGTCCACTGTTGATCCGTCGCAAGTCTTAACGATACAGTATATATGCTTGCCTCCATCCCATAAGTCATTTTTCTCTTTGCAAGTTATAGGATTACAATACAACATTGCTATCAGTATTGTGTTGTTTTCTTACATACTTACATACATTAATATCATGTTTAAATGCTGGTTAATACCAACCATAAATGAAGACTACGTGGTTTCACTTTTAAAAGTAAAATTACTTAAAAATAAATGAATAAAATCAACCACTCGGGTAGGATTTTTGCACGTATGTACCTGGCGATACCTTCCATAATGATATACGGAAGTCAAGATCAGACAAAAGCAGATTGTTGGGTCAAATTCGCTGCGAACTAGTTTAATGATTGGTTATCACATACAATGTTGTCCCTATACGTTCTACGTCCGCGTAGACTAGAAGTCGCCTATTGTTTTGCAGGTCGGATCGTGCCTGTTTGCGCTATCCTGAAATGCAAAAACCATGTTCTCTTGTAATATGACTCAGTATGTCATTCACATCCCAAGAAGAAATACGTATAAACCAACTAAATCCAACATAAGCACTAATCTTTTATAATGAGCAGAATATATTCATCATCCACTTTTAATAAGCTGTTTATGATGCATTCTAGACATTTAATAAGATGGTGTTTTATATAAAATTATAAAGTGTAATGATCTTCCATTAAAGTGAAAACAGATAAAACATTTCTGGGAAATGCTATACCGTAGTCAAAAAATTAATTCATACGTTGAAATCAATGTTTCCAATTGCAATAGATTTTAATAAAATGTATGATACTTGTTTATTACATCATGCAAGTATGTCCATGCAATCAATACCCCATTAAACTATACTTTTATGTACTGAAAATGGGGTACACAGGGGTACGTCATTTTTCTTTTTTTATCCAAAACATAGATTGTGAGTATGCGTTAGAGCCGCTTGGATGAGGCGGTTCTAACGTGTACAAACAATCAATATTATGAGCAACAACAAGACAAAAAAAAAGAAAATATTTAATTTTGGCATCCCTAAAAATCTCTGTCTATTTGTATGGGCGTGTTTTCGTAATGACAAAATGTAAAATTAACACACACACACACACACACACACACACAGAGAGAGAGAGAGAGAGAGAGAGAGAGAGAGAGATTTTAATGCACTGCTTTGTCGTCGTACTATGACAAGTAGACAAGTACATGTATCTAATTATATTTTTATTTATTTATGAGAAAATAATAAATTCGTATAAAATCACACACATAGATCATAGACGGGATAGCCACACAGTTATACCTCAGGTGCTAAAAGCCATAGATTATCAATACAATAATAGCGTTAACTTCAGAAAATGCATTACTAGTTGATTTGCCATTAGGCCAACAAAATCTTCGTCTTAGCATTACTATGACATTACGTTTGGGACTAGACAGCTAAACCAGCAGAGATATTGGCAATTAGTAATCATGTAGATATCCATTTTGCACTGGAGTTATACAATATTTTGCCAATTACATAACACTATGAAAAATTAGCTTGTGAGTTTATTATTGTAGGTACATGTACATTTATTCGAAAAGAACTCTTTTCTCGTCTCAAATTATAGTGCATATATATTTTTCAAGACAAATCAATTGTTTCATATTTTATTTACTTTTATTATTGTTTTAATTCAACCTACCATTATAAACATCCTTTATATAATTTTTAAAAATGTCGATGCATAAATTGTTTGCTGAACAGCTCATAAAATTACACAACCTTTCGATAAAGAAAAGAACATTCGTCCAATTTCAATAAGGCGTAAATAAAAATAGTTGTGTTTCCACAAACCCGACCGACTCTAATTTTTCGCACCAGCTCAGCAGTTTTTATTGCTATTGAAAATAAAATAAAAATAATTCAAGTTACGCAGAACGACTCTCAACATTTTAAGAGGAAAGTAGACAATGGTTTTAAAACTATCTTTACTGCAGCAATAATATTTTAACTCACTTCCTTTGGCTTCCTAATTATTTTTAACTGCATTGCATGTCTGTTACTAGTACTTATGTGTAATTAAGTGTGTTTTTACCAATTATTCCCATTTTCAATAAGCTTTTATTCCCATTTTCAACAAGTGTAACGTTTTAAGGACCGAGCTATTTACTTCTGTATATCATAGACTACGAAAACTATAATATTCGAAACACGTACCGAGCAAGATGCTATTTAAACGACTATATTGATGTTGAACGAGATGAGCCACACCAAGAGCACCGCCTTGGAACGGTTAGTAATACAATTACTAGGGGGCTTAAACCGGTTTTACGGGATCCCAACCCTCGCCCTAGGTCTTGGTGTGGTTCATACACGTCGTTATAGAAATGATGTCTGACTATGCTGGATAATAGTTCTATCACAATACTTGATATGTGACTGGATGGTTTCAAACACAATCTACGTCCAGGAACTCATAATTCAAAACGCCATTTGCTCAACACTGACAGGCTTTAAACCCCTGTGGTTTCGTTGGCTATCCCACTATAGCCTTAATCACTGGCTTCCCAGGAACTTCTATTTTAGACTCCATATTGGTCCAGCTATCGCAATGATCTCTGTGACCAAGGGCCCAGCTATCGCAATGATCTCTGCGGCCAAAGAGTCTCAAATGTTCGTTCAGCACTAAGAGGTTCAACACTAGGGGATAAGAGCTATCGCAATGATCTCTCGTTATCCCAAAGCCTGAGCTCCGTGCCACGAAGCCTATTTACTACTACATCATCAACTGCCTGCAGTCTCTCTCTCTCTCTCTAAACCGTCCGACTTCTTTCACAATAATGATATCACTGCCTCGCTTGCTCCTTTTATACCCATCCAGTCACGTGCAATATCCGGTTTGTTCCATTATAACGGGAAAGTCCATTCTAGAAAACTAAGTAGGTGAATCAGGTGCGAAAGCGATCACCTTTTAAAACAGTGGATACGTCAATTTCAATCGGGAAAACTGTCAGAGTTAGGCGTTTTTACATGGCGAATATCAAACTTAGAACTTTTAAAGAAATTTCAACACAAACTGCGGTTTTTAAAATGGATATTCGTCACACTATCTCCCCTTCAAGAAAATTCGTCCCGAATTTTGTTTTATATATTTATGTCTCCAACTAGTTTCTTATACCTAAAGAATTAAAAGCAAAAGGTTCCCCAATAGTTCGAATAATTTGACTTTGAATGTGCATGGATAAGGCAACTCCGGTCTGGCAGTTGTCATTATCCCACCGCTGCCACCAAATGTAACGTTTTAAGGACCGAGCTATGTACTTCTGTATATCTTAAACTACGAAAACTATAATATTTGAAACACGTACCGAGATAGATGCTAATTAAACGACTATATTGAGGTTCGAACGAGATGAGCCACACCAAGAGCACCGCCTTGGAACGGTTAGTAATGAAATTACTAGGGGGCTTAAACCGGTTTTATGGGATCCCAACCCTCGCCCTAGGTCTTGGTGCGGCCCACACACGTCGCCTTAGAAATAATGTCTGACTATTATAATTCTAATGCAATACTTGATAGGTGACTGAATGGTTTCAAACCCAATCTACGCCCAGGAACTCATAATTCAAAACGTCATTTGCTCAACACTGGCAGGCTTGAAACCTATGGTTTCGTTGGCTATCCCACTATAGCCTAAATCACTGGCTTCCCAGGAACTTCTATTTTAGACTCCATATTGGTCCAGCTATCGCAATGATCTCTGTGACCAAGGCCCAGCTATCGCAATGATCTCTGCGGCCAAAGAGTCTCAAATGTTCGTTCAGCACTAAGAGGTTCAACACTAGGGGATAAGAGCTATCGCAATGATCTCTCGCTATCCCAAAGCCTGAGCTCCGTGCCACGAAGCCTATTTACTACTACATCATCAACTGCCTGCAGTCTCTCTCTCTCTCTCTCTCTAAACCGTCCGACTTCTTTCACAATAATGACTATCACTGCCTCGCTTGCTCCTTTTATACCCATCCAGTCACGTGCAATATCCGGTTTGTTCCATTTTAATGGGAAAGTCCATTCTAGAAAACTAAGTAGGTGAATCAGGTGCGAAAGCGATCACCTTTTAAAACAGTGGATACGTCAATTTCAATCGGGAAAACTGTCAGAGTTAGGCGTTTTTACATGGCGAATATCAAACTTAGAACTTTTAAAGAAATTTCAACACAAACTGCGGTTTTTAAAATGGATATTCGTCACACAAGAAAAAAATAAATGAAAAATAAGAAGATTTTCCGACCTACCGACTCTACCTCGTCTTCGGCATGTTAGTGGAAACACAGCTATTTTTATTTTTACGCCTAATATTAGATTGCCGGTATGCTTGCGGTATTTAAAGCGTGTTTGGCAGAAACAAATTCTGCGTGTACCTGTTGAATTTCTATAGTTTGTCTACTTCAAGCAAGAGAAAGAAAGTTTGGTGAAATGTACCAGATACACGTGTAATTGGCTATCGTGACATGAGTAGTGTCAAATTACAGGCTTTTGTATTGGAATTATTTTGTCTGAGTGTGCACATTAGCGCCAGAAATGTACTTTGGCTAGGTTTTGGTTAATTTGGTAGACAGAAGAGACGTTTTGGACAATAATAACGGACGGCGTGTGTGAAGTCAGCATAAACGTTATTGGAAGTTTCAAACATTTGTTTGTTCATACGATTTACTAGCATAAGAATAATGCATATGATATGGCTTTTTCAAGGATTATGGCCACTTAAATCGATTTTAGCTCTACAATTATCCCTTTACTGGCCGATCCAAAACGGTTCTGCTGTTATTTATCTTCATGTTTTCTGTTTTAAGTCTGCATCTGTTGTACTCAATATTTTTGCATTTTGTTGATACTAGTCGGATGGCCACTTTGTTTGGAAAAAATAGTTATCTTGCTCCATTTGTGTTGTAACATTTTTGCTATGTACCATATTTATCCCCGCTTGGTGCCTAAGCTTCAGATGTACGATTTCTGTTCCTATTTTTATATCGTGATTGTAATTGAAGTATTTCGATTTTTTGAAAAAAAAATGAAACACACAGTAACTATCAAAATGTCTGCCGATAATGTGTCCATGGCCAAGATGAATTTTGAATATGGATTTGGCATTGGCAAGGGAGGTTATCGATGATCATGAAAATGCATAGATTTAGATTTTTTTTTCTTGATCATGAAAATTTCGTCTCATGTAAATTACTTACGTCATTTAATAATTATTTTAAACACTGTCATAATGACCATAATCATAATGAAATACTAAGAATGTAATATTTTTGCGGGAAAATATTTACCTCCCTTCCATGAGATTTTTGTACAGAAAATCTCTATTCAAAGGTGTTTTTGCCCAGAACTTCTTTTTATTTGTCAACCTATTTACAAAATGTTTGCTGCACATTATGCGACAAACTAAGTGCTCAATTGTGCCAAGAAAGTATTCAGATAGTTGCTAAATATGTTCGAAAAACTATAATCAGACACCAGGAAACACACTTTAGTCTATCGCGTTAGTTTAAATTGCAAGTCATAAATAGACGTCTGCAACATTCTGTTAAATGCCCCAATCCATGAAATAGCTCACAGCGTCTAAGACAAAACGAATTACTAAGAACAATATCCAGCTGATTTGTATAATCATACTGTCGTATTTGTACCTAACAACGTGGAAACAAAAATAATACTTGATACACAAACAAACCGCAGGATGATCGCGTAATTTGAATCGTAATATTCATGACACTAACAAACCCGAAAATAAGCACTTCACTTTTATAATGAGCAGAATCGTTTCATCATCCTATTTTATTAAGCTGCTTATAATGTCTTCCAGATATTTAATAAGATGCTGTCTGATACAAAATCATAAACTGTAGTTATCTTCAAGGAAACTGAATAAAGATAGAAAAGGATAGTTCCAACCATAAGTATTGATGTTTGAAATCAAGTATAAAAATGTATTAATTTAACCCATGATCATAGCTGTGTTTAGAGAGAGAGAGAGAGAGAGAGAGAGAGAGAGAAAGAGAGCAAAACGTATGACCAAACTTGTACAATGTCGCAGGGAACCAAAGTTTGGGGTTTAGCGCACTGTTTTAGCGTAGTACTGATAGCTACTTGATTGATATTCATTTTACTTTCTTCGGTGAAAACTGCATATGCTGACGAGTTTAAAAAACCCTTCATCATAAGTCATTTTAGGGCAGTTTCAAAAAAAATGACCCCGATTCATTTTGAGGCTCCAGTGAGACTGTATGCATGGAAATTATCAAATGATATACCAAAATAAAAAGTACCTAGGAAGGCCTGATTTGACAAAATTTCTATGAGATAAATAAAAAAAAGTTATGCATATGTTTGATGTAAGGAGTGCAACATTTTTGTGTGACATTTTCAATTGAAGTCCAATTTGAAAGCTATCGTACTGCATCAAATTAAAGAACATAGATTAAAGTGATACAAAATATCAACCATATGAATATACATGTAGAGATAAAAATAATGAACAACACAGCCATTCTGGTTATTTCAGATTTTTATATCACCGTGCGCAAATCAACTGGGGGTCAAAATGTAAGGAGTGTAAGATTTTCAAGATTTCGGGTCAACAAATATCTAATACTTGTGGTTGTCATTTATTTTCTTACTGTTCAAACTTAGCGCTGCTGACACAACATTGGTTTAGCTCTGTCACTTATTTACTTTTTTTTTTTTTTTTTTTTTTTTTTTTTTTTTTTTTTAATGTAAGGAGTGTAAGTAACGCCATCATTTTTATGAACCATCCTTCAAATTTTATTGAATCTCTTCAAAACATTAAATTAGCGGTTTTACTGCAGAAGCTTGGGAAGAGGTATTGCCATGTAAAACCGGTTTAAGCCCGCCAGTAACTTTGTGTGACTGATCGTTCCAAGGCGATACTTCTGTGGCGGTTCTTTTTGTTTATGTCTTGGTGTTTAAAAATGTTTGTGCTGTTGGCGCCTTGTGTATGTTTTCTTATTTTAGTTAAGTTTAGGTAACTGAGTGGCCACCTATTGGGAAAATAGCTCCTCATTCGGCTTACGATATGTTTTCATGGTATAAGTGCCTGATTGTTAGATTGTTTTTCCCACCTCGGTTTTTGGAGTGGTAATCTTTTTCTGATTGCGCCTTTTCCTGATCTTTGCCTACTTGTACCTTTTTACGGTTCAAATAAGGCCAGATTTGTCTGCCAAATTACAGGTTTTTGTGATTTAACCCAATGTCACACTTTGGGGCCATTTTATTTAAAAGTGCCCTTTATATTCATCAATATTTTCGTAAATTCATCTACATGTAAATCCCTCAGATTTGGATTTCATTCAACAGAACAATCCATTATCAACAATTGGTAAACATTGTGGAGTATGATAACGGTCTCACAAAAGACGATGTTTGCTGCCACACATCGAGGTAGGGTCTTGCAGTCTATTTAACACATTTTGTTGGTGTACCGACATATTACACATCATGGTTGCCAGTGTCAAAATGATTATGTTTTGATTCTGCCTTCAGAAACGTGTCATGAAGCTGACATTTACGGATGACGTTATCCTGCACTCGCGGTAGGTAAATGAGGCGCATCTGGATGCGTCATATCAACATGTGTTCCAGTCACGCTAACACATTGTTAGCTCACCTGAGTCGAAGACTCACCTGAGTCGAAGACTCAAAGGTGAGCTTATAGTATACCCATGCCCCGGCGTCCGGCGTCCGTCGTCGTCCGTCGTTCACAATTTCAAAGATCTTCTCCTCTGAAACCGCTTGGCCAATCAAAGCCAAACTTCATGTGGAGCATCCTTAGAAAGGGGGAACTAAAGTTTATATAAATGGTCTAGGTCACATGACCAAGATGGCTGCCATGGCTATAAATAGAAAAAAAAATTAAAAATCTTCTTCTCCAGAACCAGAAGGCCAATGATTTTGAAACTTGGTGTGAAGCATCAGTGACTGGAGCTCTACAATGTTTATGTTTTCATATTTTCAATTTGATCATGAAATACCATACTTTTTGATAAAACAAAGGATATTTGACTCATATAAACAATCATGGTACGCGTCTATGAATAATTCTAACAGACTTGAAATGTACTCTCGTTATAAACATGAGTTTCTTAGAAAGCTATTTAGACTGCATAGAAAATAAGAAAATTAGAATAGCACTCACCAAGTTTAGATTGTCATCTCATGACCTAGCTGTTGAACGCGGTAGATATGATGATACAAACAGAAATGATAGAATTTGTAAATTTTGTAATGGAAGTTTTATTGAAAACGAGTATCATTTTCTTCTTGTATGTCCTTTGTATAGAGAGTTAAGACAACGTTACATGAAACCCTACTTTTGTCACTGGCCTACACTAAATAACTTCGATGAATTTATGAGTAAACGGAACATAAATACTATCTCAAATCTGTCTAAATTCATATATTATGCATTTAAATCAAGAAAATTGTCATTGCAAAATGTTTAAGTTCATTTATATTATCATCTTGTCTGCCGTTTGTATGCTCCTCGGTAAACATACTTCAAAGCTTATTGACCATTGTTGTATATAGTACTGTTATTTGTTTTATTTTGTCATCATCACTGTATATATGTTATTGTAGGCTACAGGCATGTGTATGCTTAATGCTGAATAAAATTATCTGTATTTGTATTATTTGTATATAAATCATGACCCTGTGATGACCTTAACCTATTTTACGGCAAGGTCAATATAGGTCGACCATGCAACTGAATGCGGAAAATTGTTCCGGGTAAAACTTGCAAGAAATGGGCACATGGACAAAATATTTATGTTTATGAAAAAATTTTGTCTCCAGGGGGTTGTCTGCCCCTGCCCTTGGGTTATATATATATATATATATATATATATATATATATGTACATGACCATAATATACAAACATCATCTGCTCTGAAACTTCTTCGCCTATCAAAGCCAAACTTTATTTGGAGGATTTTTAAGAAGGTTCAATGAAAATTTGCATAAATGGTCAAGGTCACATGAGCAAGATGGCTGCCATGGCTATAAATAGCAAAATCTTTTTAACATTTTCTTCTCCAGAACCTGAAGGCCTCTGATTGTGAAACTTGGCATGGAGCATCAAGCAATTGAGCTCTACAAAGTGTATATAAATTGTGACCCTTGGATGACCTTGACCTATTTTATGACAAGGTCAACTACGTCGCCCATGCATTTGAATGGGGAAAATTGTTAAAATGTCATTTGAAGGGCAAAACTTGCAGTAAATTGGAAAAGGACTAAAGTTTTATGATTTGAAAAAGAAATCGACTCCAGGGGTTGCCTTTACCCAGCCCTGAGGTTAAATACATGTATATTACCATTCTAGTCAAACAAGTTTATTGGTATATATCTCAGGTTTCAGGTGAGCGTTTACAGGACCAGTGGTCCTCTTGTTTCAAAAGAAAGCGTTGAGTGTACCTCTCTTAGATATAATGCAAAAACATTTTCATTTAACCCACGATTGAGCATCGAACACTGAAGCGCGGGATATCGACGCGCGAACTCTTATTTATAAAACGCTGTCCTGACGTTTTTGTGGCAAATTTGAGTTGTTTATGATCCGGCGCATGTATTCAAAGATTTGAATCCAGTCACCCGGATTTTGAGAGAGAAAAGAAACCCACACACTTTTATGGTGTAGTGATTTTAATCTCGCCAGAATAAAAAGAGTTCACAAATGGTCTACACACACTTACATACCTCAGCTGCTGATAGTATTACATTATTAAGCATAGAGTTAAATTCAGAAAAAATACTTTATTTTTGCTTAAAGCAGCATCTTTTTAGTATTAATATGACACCACGTTTGGGACTCGATTCAGTACTTATGGACTTTTTGCTAGTCTTTTTGATTTGAAGGCACATGCGTTTGGGGTGTGTTTCAGTCAGATAAAACATAATGATAAAATAGTGACATCTCTTAGTGCGATCACAATGCTATTCCATACTCTAAACAAAACTTCTATCAGTTGACTATTCCGCCAGCAAGGTACATGTATAACCACGCTCACCCCTATTTCCCTAGACAAACATTGTGTTTTTGCACGTATGTTTACCTGTAAAATACACATGTTGTTTTGTTTACTTAACCCCCTCGTTGTCTAACCGTCATTGACCGTTAGCTAATGTACTGATTTGAATGGTCAATATAAAATGAATACTATTGATGGGTGGTTTGACGGAGGACTCAATTACAGATGGACCCAATAATACATACTAAAAATGATCATTGTTGTATATTGAAGGCGATGAATTTGTGTCTGTCGCACGGTCCACTGGTGATCATTCTTGGTAAGTTTGTATCTTAACGGGTCGGAACTCCCGAAGACTAGTTTCCTCGCGTCACGGCCTACGTGTTGCCTGACAACTGGGGATCGATAAGAAGTTAGTCTGGAGACGGGATAAACAGTAGACCATGCGGCAGCTGCACATTCTCCGCCTTCATACTATACTCAGAAGAAAAAGTTAAGTCAGTAACTTTGACCCGCCCGATTACTATAATGCCCAATCACTTGCCTTAGATGTTCCCTTTTATTAAATTAGCAAAGTCAATCTCTTTCTAATAGTCTGGAAAGAAACTCCACCAGTTGTTTATTTCAACAGAGTTATTGGCCTTTTTCGTAAAACATTATTTTTGTACATGTAACTACCCGATAAATGATCAAGTCGGCGCTTTTATTAATAGCGCTTTCTGAAATTCTTTTCAAAATTCAACCACATTCTCGAGAAATAACAAGTCAAATATTCATTACTTTTAGATTACCTCCCTTTCAGTGAAAAATAAGAACGAAAATTGGTGAATGCACTGTGGCAAAACCAAATGCGACATTTTAATCGTTTTTGTTGGCTAAATTCACAGTTTTAATACCGGTTAATTCAATTCTAATCTTTCTAGGGGTTTTGAAGCTATAGCGATTTAAATTGTCCCAATGGGATTTTACATGTATTTTCACTGACTAAACTTTTGCCGGTGAGCATATTGAATGGAAAACAAACTCAGCTAGAAGCTTTAAACTTCGTATTTAACTCATATATAAGCCTGTCGTCCCTTTTGTAGGACATAGGCAAACAGTATAGCCCCAGTTGTGACGCCGCGGAACGCGGAGTCCCATCTGGGGCTATTCTGTTTGTACAGAGAAATTTTATCGAAAAATGAGATAAAAAAAATCACTCATAACAGCCCTAAAAATGGAAGTTGACTCACCCAATTGATAACGATGGGAGAATCCATTCGTCAAATATGGGTTAAGAAGAAGAGGGATTGTACTATCTGTGTACATGTATGAAAAACAAAGCAATGAACAGCTTAGACGGAATATTTCCATCGGTATTCCGTTAGACCTCTCCATACCGACGGAAATGACTTCTATTGAGGACTTGGTCGAAAATGAAAAATTAATGAAGACTCCAAAGAAATTGAAAATTATGTTATGTCATATCTTTTCTGACTGATAGGACTTAATTTATAAATATTCCTTATGAAATGGTACGCAGATTCATAAAATACTTCGTGTTTTCTGTGGAAAATATCATACACGTCTATAAATAGATAAGGGGAGCCTACTGTTGAATATGGGAAACAAAGTAGAAAATCGATTGATTTTATCAAGTTTATTGAAATTATGCAGGCTAATCAGAAGTTTATTAAAAGATTTTTGCATTTTCTAACAAAACATAACAAAAATTCTAACACTTATCACCAAATAAAGCAGCTATAAGCTTCTTACGAAATCCATAATTTGTTCGACCATAGTTTAAAGGCAACTAATGCTAAGCTGTCACGGGAGAGGAGCGAGGTCACGAAGTGTATCGAAGTGCAGGTTAGCCAGCTGATCTATGAACAGCTGTGCAGTTTAATGCATACTGATGTGCACCTCTGTTTTCGCATAGGCAATAGTCCGGCTTTCTCATGATACGGCTAACGAAATGTTACATCGGTCGCTTCTGGTATTTTGTAACACAAAATGTGATTTACATGTACGTGTGTACTTGTATCTGCATATACAGGACGCTGAGAAAATCCGAAGACCTTTACCATATTCATTGTACGTAACTTCACAATGAATCCTCAGCCAAACTAAAGGATCTACACACATAAGACCCATTTATATTTCAGTTAACAAGACATGCATTAGGATATCATGTCCATGAAAAGGACATCCAACCTCACTGGTTTTGTACTAAAACTAAGGTATACAGGTGTATACGATTTTTCTTATTTGTAATCCAAAACATAGATTGTGGGTACTGGTTCATCCACATAAGTAACTAATAAATAGTGGCTGAAAAGTCTGTTAATGCAACTTAAAACTGATCATCAGTCGTCGTGTCAACGCATTTGTGACGAATGGATTCAACACTTATTATTAACATCCGTGTGAGTTCATTTTAAGTGCTAAATTTCAAACTTTTATTTCTTTTGTGATTAAATGCCTGAAAGCAAAAAGAATAGCTCCAGATGGATTGCGGCGTTCTTTAGTGTCACACCTGGGGCTATGTTGTTTGCCTATAGCCAACAAAAAGGCCACCAGGCTTCAGGCTTATATGGGTTAATTCAGCATCACATATAATGAGTTGTAATACAAGAGATTACCAATCTATATTTTGTAGAACTACATGAAACTCTCATTAGACATCGTATAACATTGACAAGCGCAGATATTTTTTCTGTCTTGATGATTTATAGCGAATGGGACTCGGTTTGACAAATCCTAAAGCTACATTTGTGGAAGTTAAAATGACAACGCAGGAATTCCTAGGTATTTAAACCGTACACTACGATTGCAAAAGAGTGGCATAGCTTCTTCTTATTTTGGCTTTATTTGTTTAAAGAATTAACACAAATAAGAAACTTGTCGCATTAACTTATACCGAACATCCGTAACAAATTCATGTTACTACATACATCCACGAGTCTCAAAGTGGGCTCTGCGTGTGTAATCGCATACAAGTAAAGGATTAAAAAATAGTTAAAGAGATTTTTACATGTCAACTTATACCGTATTTGTTCGATTTAGCGCACATGCCTCACCCAGGTCCTTTTGCAAAATAGGTCTATAATCGATCAGTGTACGATATCGGTGCTTTCATCTGTTTTGTAACCACTGCTACCTGATTTTGTGCAGCTAACGTAGCATTAAAAGTTATAAAGTGTTGGCACGGAAATGACAAGGTCAATCATATTTCGACAAATATTTCTTCTGTTGTTTATGGGGTTTCGTAATAACATTCAAGTTTGGAAGCAGTTAAAAAAACAAGCGCACATTGTATGCTTAACACTTAACAGAAGGGATATGTCATGTCTATCTTTCGAATAAATGCACTAATACATGTAAATATAATAACTGACGATGCAGTATTTTGAATCTCTTTAATTATCCGCAGAACATTTATCAGGCTAAAAATTTATAATGCAATTTAGATCAGCTTTTTTCTCTTGGTTATCTCCAGAATCATAGACTGTGTGAATTGTGTTTTGCGTGACGACTTTAATGTCTGATGATATCACTATTCAAACAAACGATTTGCTTTTACTCTTGCTACACAAAACGTAAACTTTAATGAGAAATATATCTGTCTGATGAAAATGCCTTAATCAGTTATTGGCAAAGACTGATTTATTTACGGTCTTTGTCGATTACAATTTTTAAGTTTTTGGAACCCTCTTACAAAACAGAGACGTCTTATATCCATTATTCGACACCTGAATGTAACGGAATACGACAAGTCCCTAGGGCCAAAATATTTTCATACACATACTATTATTTACAATTCAAATGCACCAGCGACATAAGTTGACCTTTGGTTAAATAGGCCAAGGTTACCCGAGGATCATGGTTTATTTTAACTTTGTAGGGCGCCATTCTATGATGATGTTAGCTAAGTTTGAAGATCAAATATTGTGCTTTGGGGTAGATGAAGTATTTACCATTTATAACGCAACGACTCTTAATATCGTCCTAATAAAGGGGTTTCATAAATAGTCCCTTTATTGGGCTACTGACCAAATAAAGGCCACATCTACTGACTGAATAAAGAGCGCGTTGTGGTTTTGTTTAACGCACCTAAAAGAAGCGCGTGCGTGACGTCAATTTTAGTGACGTTTTGTGACGTCGTTTTCCGTCATTGTTATCCAGCGTTACGTAGATGAAACAGTGGACAAGATAAATATAAATTATGAACAAAATGTACCACTATGGTGGCGAATTTCGAACAGTCCTTCTGCGGAGTGATTGCTGAGCTGTTGACTAAATAAACAAAATGGCGGAAAGCAAATCTTCTCACATCGGGTGAGTCTTATCGCGAAATTTGTCGACTTTTGTTTCATTATAAAGTGAATTCTAACCCGTGACCAAAAATAAACCGATTCATCACGCTCGGACCGTAAACAGATGAAATGTCTCGCCTCATCTGTTTACTAATCCTCGCCTGATAAATCGGTTTATTTTGGTCACAGGGCAGTTATTTACCATTTATGTGCATGATGACCGTCTCGGTCAAGTGATCAATAATTTTATTTCCTTCTTCACATGAGACATTACCATGAAATTAGGCTCTGGTTTGCCTAGGCGTTTCATGGAAGATGTTTGAAAACTATGGTTTCAGCTCTCGGAGAGGCCAGACAACAGCCTGAGGGCATTTTTGTCATTAAAAACATAATAATTATGTCTATATTTATTTCCCTATTGCCAGCATGTTTTATATTGAACTGCACTTTACCAATTTTACCAATTCAAAATGCATAGCCGACCTAATGTGACCTTGCTGTAAAATAGGTCAAGCTCCACGATTTATATACTAAATATTGTAAAGCTCGATTCCCTGGCGCTACATGCATCAAGAGTTTTGGGTTCCGAACAAGAATATTTTCAATTTCTTTCCATATATTGGCATGACGGCAAGCTTGGTCACATGTATAGTATCTGGACCATATTATTGTATCCCTTTCCCACTAAGGCTCCACATAAAATGTGGCTTCAATTGGCAATGTTTTATCAGAAAAATGATCTTTGAAAATGGAGGACATGTGGACAGACGACAACACATAATCGACGACAGGTGGGCGAAGAGTCAGTGATATGCTAAAAATTCACCTTGCGATCATTCGGATAAAATTACAGAACTCTCTGTCCTGACTGCGCGGAAATTAATTCACCAAAGCTTACAATAACATTATTCTCAACAAAGAAGGCAACACAATATGGAATCTTCTCTAAATGTAGAAATAAATTCTTCTATACACCACCTTTGAAGCAACCTCTCACCAACTCCACTCTGGATTTAGATACAATTCCTAGAATACCTTCGGTTCACCTAGAAGTCCTCTTAATTAGTAATTAATAAACAAATCCACCGAAAATATTTTATTAAGCATACATGACATGTTCTATATATTTTCAGAGTGTGATATTTCACGTGGAGACACATCCTCACTTTTCGTGGTTCAAGCAGTGTGTGACCTTCAACTTCTTCCCAACGCCGACCCATAAGCTCATTTATAACCTGTTCCACATGCTGGCTATGTATGGACTACCGCTCATCATCATGACATGGTCATACACGCTAATACTGGTAGAAATTTCAAAGAAAACGAGGCAAAGCAGGGGTGAGTCAGGAATGACGTAAACTAGAGAATATTACATATTACTTCTTGCGAGGTGGTATATACATATATAGTTTGTTTAAAATAGATATTAACTGTTTAACTTCGACCCCTGTCTGCACTGGGTTGTGTCTTGAGCAAGACACAATTGCTGCCCATTTACCTGTCGGTATCTACCAAGAAAGCGTTGATGCCGTCAAAAAATGATTGATATGTTGTTGACAGGACGTTAAACATCAAATCAGACATGTGGCTTATGTAACTACTGTTTCATTATAGGCACAAAAGTAAAATAATGATTTTTTTTACTTAATACATGTATTATTATACACATCATGTAAAAGACAAAAAAGACAATAGAATTCCAGATGGCGCTGGCGGATTATAATGAACCTCAACAGACGACTAAAAGGTGTTTTTATTTTTCTAGAAGAAATGTTGGAGCTGAATTCCACCCAGAAACGCAACAGACTTCGCAGATCAGCAGTTGGAAACATTGAGCGAGCGAAACGAAAGACTCTTAAAATGACCATAGTCATAGGTAAGGTCATTACGAAAACTTGCCCATGCAATAAACGGAGATTTTTTGAGCTTTAAAAATTGAAAATTTTTAGCTGAAAAAGTTTGATATTTTTCTTATTTTAGCTCAAAACATAGATTGTGGGTACACGTTAGAACCGCCTTGGCGAGGCGGTTCTAACGAGTACCCACAATCTATGTTTTGGAGCAAAAATAAGAAAAATAGGTATACTCCAGCATACCCCAGTTTTGCCATATAACATGGGGTTTAAGAGAGTTTTCATTGCATGGACATGTTTGCGTGATGTAACGTTTAGCATGACATCCAAAATTAATCATTAAGCCAATTAGAAAGTCCTTAATTTTGGAAACGGGAAAAAACAAAGGGCCTTTTATATAAAACTAATTATACTGAGCATAGTGGTTGAGAAATAAATATTCAAAAGACATCCCGTATGCTTGCGTGACTGAATGGTAAACTCGCAAAAACAACATGTTATGGCTCAGAAATCAGAGACTCTTTAATTCGCATGTTCCCTCACTTAGCATGTTCCAGCCGGTCTGTACAATGTCCTTTGAATGTCACTGACTTACCAGTTAAATGTGATTTATAGCAAGGTCACTGTAATGAAATATTGCTGTGTCTGTGTAGATATGTTATCCAGGACAATTAATTTGGTGTGAAATTGCCTGTTCTTCTCATAGGATTAATACGTCTTCTTTAATGATGTCTGCTTCTTGTTTAACTGACGTATTGGCGAAAAAGGTGAAACAATCATCATCAGATTTATAACCGGACTCCTTCAAACACACGTGCAACTTAACACCAACGCAATCAGTTAAAACAACTATGCAGGTTTTCGTTGATTGATTGATTGATTGATTGATTGATTGATTGATTGATATTGTCCCAAAATATAACCTAAATTTGAGCACCATCTCAAAGCATAGCTACCACAAAGATCCGGCATATTAGCTTCTTGCTTGCCATGCCTCAACATGGCAAGCTTGGATTCGGAACAGTGTTGTTCCTCCTTCAATAAAATGTGCGCCCTCTTTGACTTTTCAGTCGCAGTCCTCAAAGATAAACTCAACTGCACTATTAAAATGCATGGTTTCCATTGAAACCGCTAACGCGATTCTTGTGCATAGGGGTGTACATACAAAATTGACCATATATCCACTGTTACTTATTAATAATAATAACTGGTCTCATTTTAAAGCTTATACATAGCCCATTAATTCTATAATCTAATCTGTATATTCACGAATTTTAATAAAGACATTACAAATACAGAAAAATCGTCAAAATCCATAAATAAACTAATTTTAGACCCAAACTGTAATTGTGAGACTTTATTATTGAAACAGTAATATCATGTGACAAAATTATTGATGGCCTTGGCCTGGCCTATATGAATTTTATCTCAGTTGCATATTCATGAATATTAATAAAATGTCAAAAATTGAGGAAAAATGAGGGGAAAACTATATCTATTACAAGGTAATGGATCGGTTATAAGATCTAACTTGCATTCCTGGGACAAATTATCAAGGCTTCCAGTATAATAAGATTGACAACCTTAATGCCATAAAATATTGTCATCATTGATGAACACATCTGCATGATGTAAAATTACATAGTTTCCACACCAACCTCTCGTGCGATTCTAACGAATAGGGAGTACTTACAAAAATACTCACATATCCCATCAATAATATGCTCTATGATACTATAACTGGTCTGATATTTATGCATGAACGAAACAATTTAACATTGATACCTAATATTTGAATTTACTTATTCATGAAAATTAAAAAAAAAGAAGAAGAAGAAGAAGTTGCAGAAAAATCGTGGAAGAAAAAAAAGAGTATACATACAAAATCACTTTTATCAGAGCTGTTAATAAACCCAGGATGCTAAAAAGGTGTCAAATGAATGCTATGCCAAATTTCTATGACCCTGAAGTATGATATAAGAATAAACTGATTTTCAATTTCATGAATTTTAATGAAAACTTTAGAAATTTGAGAGAAAACGTGAAAAACATTAGATGAATAAACCTACAAATTGGCGGCTTGTATCTCAGCGGAAAATGGCATCAAATGAATGCTAGTACAATATTATCCTGTACTACAATATAATTATGTCATTTGATTTTTAATGTTAAGAATATCATTAAAACCTTCTGAATTTAAAAAAAGAACACAGAAAAATTCAAGCAGTATACGTAGAAAAGCACACGTATCTTGTATACTGAAAAACCTAGAGAGCTAAAATTGGTATCAAATGACTGCTATGACAATGTTCTATAACCATGTAATCAGATAATGATACAACTCGCCAAAAGTTAATCATATTCTTGAATAAAACGTGCTGCTTAAGAATAAATGACAGTTTTGTCTCACCTTTCTGATTTTTTAATTGTTTGATAGGTTAATAACTTATATAATGGTAAACTTTTCATGGACATGTTATCCTGATATTAAGCGTTTGTTGGATGATGCCTATAGAAAGACTTTGGCAGAATTATGTTTAGTTTAAACTTTATTTATATCAGACACTGTAATAATACACACAGCCAATGAATCGTTTTCGCACGGTCTCGAAGGCGTGGAGCTTGTCAAAATTTAAAAATCTGTGGCGAATTCCATTTAATTTGTGGATATTCAAAACAAAAAGCCAAACATTGTTGATTTTTTAACAAAAACATGTATCTCATGTTGATACATGTAGCAGGCAACAGCATGAAATATCTGTTGTAATCAGTTATTTTGAGGCACTATTTAAATTATTGCAACAGAATCGGATGCAACTTTTTTACATTGCGATAAACTGATATGAGCAGATGAGCAGTGTACATGTAGTTTACCAGCATATAGTGCATTGTATTTTTTTTCTCTTTATTTCAGTGAGTGTGTTCGTCTTCTGTTGGACGCCATATTTTGTGCTGGCCGTTTGGTGGTGGTTTGACAGGTATGGTACTTCAATTAGTGTGTAAATCACCAGTCAACAGTACTCCAACACAGAAAGCATAGGTTTAAAACATCAAGTTCTAATTGTACATGTACTTGTAGTGCAAATTGCTTCTTTTAATAATTATTTCTTTCCAAAAGGCGGTGTTCTTTCCATATATTTCTGTTCATACATGCACGATCTTCTCGAAAAATTTGCCAATGCGTATTGGTTTAAAACTAAGAAATTGAATGTCAATGATGAAAAATAGCAACAGTACTGTCCGAAAAAAAGTACTGTGGAATTTTAGAGAATATTCTTAAGTACGAAGAAACATTTATTTTTGAGACATCAAGACAAAAGCGCAAAAATAAATAGTCATGTTGATAAATAATGTAACTGTATTCTCCCGAGTATTGTTTCTAGAGACGTTAAACGAAGTCTCGCTATATTGCGAGTACAAGAATGACATGTTGCCATTGTTACACTGAAAACAGAATCAATCCTCAAAAGCAGTTAAGATCGCCATAACGAGGACCGTTGAATGTCAATCGAACGCTTTTGCATACCAAAGCCCGCTTTGGCGATCGAAAGTATCGTTTTGGCAGTCGAAATTGCAATTTCACTCAAACTTGGTTTTCAGGAATGTGGCATATCCGGATTTATTATTACAAATGTATGCACTCACTGTAAGTGCTGCATACATACGAGAACAACGCATATAACATCAGGAAAACATATCCGTGAAAAGTATACCCCCTTAAACCCAACTTTTATATAACAAAACTGGGGTATGCAGGGGTATAAAATGTATACCCCTCTATACCCTTGTTTTACTATATAAAAGTGAGATTAAATGGGAAAAGTAACGTAATCGAGATGCCACTTTTGTCTGTTTCAGCGAGTCGGCTAAAACTATAGACCCCCGTGTACAGAAAGGGCTCTTCATGTTTGCTGTCTCAAACTCCTGTATGAATCCAATCGTCTATGGTAGGTTGTTATAGATAAGTAAATAAATAAATAAATAAGTAAATAAATAAATAATTATACAGACCTATGTATGTCGGTGACCTAATAGATGTACAGAGATACTTCGCACATTATGGTGCACACTTAATTAGTAGCAAGAGTAATATCTTAAATGCTTACATTCCTATGTTTTGGATATCATTAACTTATC
The DNA here is from genome assembly GCA_964017185.1 of Rugalucina vietnamica. Taxonomy (NCBI): domain Eukaryota; kingdom Metazoa; phylum Mollusca; class Bivalvia; order Lucinida; family Lucinidae; genus Rugalucina; species Rugalucina vietnamica. The sequence goes on from OZ024876.1 coordinate 41,549,071, forward strand.
ATTGACAAAGCGCGTGACACTAGAAAACCACACAAAAGATTGGCCAATAACGTAAGTAACAGGAATAATGGTTTTGCATATATCATACGTGTCAATGAGGCCAACAACGGGATCAGAGATCAAAAAAGGGAATAAGTAAGATACACAACACTATGTCCTGAGGTTATAAAACAATTTTCACGCTCAACACAACTGAGACTGGAATTTTCTGCTCATAAAATGCTGAAATGTCATTGATTAACAGCTATTAGCAGACTTACGGGCTTTGATTAAATTTCTTAAATTTCGGTTTTTTTAGTGTCTCAGGGTAGTTCAAATTGAATGCTCATCTTAGATGTGCATTTAAAGCGACAAAGCGTTTTGCAACCAGGAGACTACGTTGAACAACCTACATGTAACACGGTTAGGGTCATAGAAATACGTTTATATAAAATGATCAATAGTGTCATATGTCATAAACCACATTATGGAGCACCATAACGAAAACAAACCCGTGCATTTAGAGATTTTTACAGCTAAAATCCGTTCAAAAGTTTAGTTGGCGGTTCTAACGAGTGCCCACAATCTACGTTTTGGCAGAAATTCCCTGTATATCCAATTTTCACCATATAAAATTAAGTGGGTATAGATGAATATTCATCGCATGGGCATGTTTTCCTCCCGCAATTAAGATCACTATTTGACGTGCGAGTACTAACCTCATATTGTGTCGCTGTACTTGCAGGATTATTCACAATCAACTTCAAGAGAGAGTTTGTACGCTGTTGCTGTTGTTTCCGCTCGAACTGGAGTCAGAAAAAGCTCATAATGACCTTCACCCGAAACTATTTCTGGCGTACACACCATAAGTCGCCTTATACACGTACATCCTACAGCTCAGTACGAACACCATATAGCTCTAGCCTAGGGAAAGGATTTAATAACAATGGTCGCTTGGGTCGCCATCCTTTTTGTGCCCGTTATAAACCACAAAACAACATACGGACAGGTCAAAACAAAGTAGCATTAGAACTTAAACAACTACATAATGGAAAAGCGGACGGTCATAAAGTAGTTCAAAATGGAGCCGCTGGGAGTAACGCACGAATGAACGTTCGACCGGAACTGAATCAACAAGCGTTTGTGAGATCAAAGTCGGATTCGGGAATAGCGTTGCAAACCTTAGCAAGTGTATCGACAGAACAAGCACAAGCTTGTGTCTCCATATGAGCAGTGCTCAAAAATGTACCTAGGCTTTGATGCTGTCTAGACAAGCACTGACGCACTATCCGAATAACACATTTGAGCCGCCTCGTGGGAAAACCAACAATGTGGTTTCCGAACAGGTCCGACACAAACCGGCCTGTACAAGCACAGAAAAGAGCTAGAAGCGTGAAATTTCGGATTTAAGTTGAAGAGGAATTGTACTATCCAAGTAGCGAAAACAAAGGCGCTGATTAGCTTCGCGAATACCGCGAAGCTGATCTGCGTCTTTTTTTTCGCCTATGCAGATTGTTGGTTTTCCCATGGATCGGCTCAAATGTACAATTATGATTGATTCCTGCACGTATTTTCGTACTTTCAATAAACCACTCGAGTCTTAGGAACATGCGACACAGAATCAATAAATGTGGCGGTGCTATGAAGTTAAATATGAATCTGTGAAATCGTAACAACGAACAAAGATCACCGTAAGCCAGAACCAATGGATCACTATCAGATTTTTGGCATTGCCTTCTCTTGCAACCGGCTGTTAAGATCTAAATTTGACAAAGGTCTAGTCATCCAAAAACGACTGAACGTCAAACATAAAGAAAATAAATTAATGAACGGGCTGTACTTGACAAAATAACGGCTAGTGATATGCGTTTTACGGCATGGAATGGGAATAAAAGCTTTTAAAGAATACGATAGGGGTGCTTGATGGTTATTCGAAGTCATGATGTGTAAGGTTATTTGGTGTTAGTTAAACAGGCAGGTTGCAATACCAACTCGGTGTTTATTCAGTTTTATATTATCCGTATGCTTTAAATTGATATTCTTCTTTGTTCGGTTTGATTTTACACGTATTAAACAGTTAAAAGAAATAAGACATAGAGGCATATTATATTTCATATATTTCGAGTCTTACGAATAGACTAAGTTTTGTTTCTACGCAGGTGGCAGAGGAAATAAGGCCGCTTAACTTGAAATCTGCTGGAGAATTACACACACACTGGTTATACATTTCACGGACATGATTTCACGATATACTGATTTTACGAGAATTGTGAAACTCTTTGATATAAGGTGCTTTAAAGTTATTTTGTCTTTCTTCGTCTCAGTTTTCAAACGTGGTGTGTTCTCTTTTAATTGTTGTTTCTTAGTGTCTTTGTTTCTTTTCTTTTGCGGTAAACATTACGCCAGAGGGAAATGTATATGGGGACCTGGGTCCAATTATGTCACATGTTCCATGATCCAAATCTGACTGAGAGGGCCGTGAGCCAAGTTATTGATGAATTTGATTGGGTGAGTGATGCATGTAATGCTTCAATGTAAATATACAGTGGTCGTGCATAAGTTAAGGATCGTCGATTTTTTTTTTTTTTTTTTTTTTTTTTTTTTTTTTTTTTTTTTTTTTTTTTTTTTTATATAAAATAATATCAAAATAGCACTTAGTTGAAGGGGTTAGTGCAAGACAATGTCTAAAAAGGTAAAAGTAGGCAATGATCAAGAAATGACGCAACCAGAAAGAAAGTTCCACATTACATAGATATTTTAAATTAGGAATTTCCTCCTGTATCTTTCAAAATGTCATGACAATGATCAAGAAACGACGCAGTCAGAAAGAAAGTCCCACACACATTACATAAATATTTGAAATTCGAAAAATTTCCTCCTGAATCTTTCAACGAAATGTCATGACATTTTAGTTTTTACTCTATTTGATGACGATTAAAGAAATGTTACAAATTGGCATTTAATTAATCAGTTTTACCTTTTGGCGTTTTCAAAATTCAAAAATGGGACAGAGAATACGCGTAATTCCAGGAGTGTGTCTGGTTGTAAATATTAAGGTGAAATGAACCAGGGTTTGCATTTAATTATCATCCATCAACCAAATGTCATAAATATCACAAGAAAATAATTCCGTTCTGAAGGTTTCAATTTGTATTCCCGGAAAATATTCAAGCGATGCTTAACTTTTGCCTTACTGTATATTTTTCTTTCTATCAAATGGACAAACTTGTTTTTCATAAAATCAACATTAATGACAGGCGAAAGTTTTGTTCTGTTGTGATATTGTTCAGTATAAAGTCATTTTGATTCAGGTCTGTGACTTTATAAATTAAATCGTTATCAATCAGGGAAGGTGATGGTAGTTTTGTCAAGTTGAATCTCCTTAATTAATAAAGGCCTGCTGTTTTGTTTTACGACCCTCGTGAAACTGGGTAAGCACCGTTCGCTATGGGATAAATAATTGGTTTACGGCGCTCATTAAGAATTACATCGAAAAATGGAATTGATTTTAAAATCACACCTGAAGCCCCTTAAAATCGAAGTGGACTCGCCCAAAGGATAACGATGGGAAATTCCAATCGTCATTAATTGGTTAATATTCCTGAATTGTATGTAGTTTTGTTGGTTATGAAATGATACTTTGTTCCTAGTTTATTGACTCTATTTTCTTTCCTTAGATACATTTAACGTGATAATAGTAAATAATGACTATGCGGAAAGACATGGGCCCATTTTAACTGAATATGTAGAACACCCATTCACAGAAAAAACAATTATACATATACCGGCTTTAGGAGAACAGAAACGCGACAACAGACTTGGATCATTGTAAGCACACAGTAATGCAAGTATGTGGTTTAATTAAAACATTTTAAGGTAAAAGTAGAAAATGCCGCAATCAGAAAAAAATCCCACTCCAGAAACGGAAGTGGGAGTAACTAATTAAAATTGACAATAAGCTACTTACACTTAGGGAACATATCATAAGCCGAGTAAGGAGCTATAACAATTCTGTTTTATAAAAATAAATGCAGTATTAAAAAGTCAAATTACGGCTGTGTAGCGCCGCTTATTGTAAACGCACTGCTTAGTGTAAACATTAACACTATGCCAGGAAGTCATTCAGAGAGGTTCGAGTGTGTCTGTGTGGTCAGCTTTGACCTACACTGCTAAAATCATCGGCCATAAAAGGCAAACTGTATGTTTAAACATGTTGACTTAAACGGTTGACACTGATTTTCGGTTTATACTACATGTACCGCCGCTTAGTGTAAACATAGCCCTGTGACACTTAAACAGCATCCGATTTCAATTGAGGTTTTCCAGTTCCTCAACTACTTTTGTTATGTACCACCACTTTGCTGTTTTGAAGCTGGAAGCCCTTATCATAATTTCGATAGCTCGTTTTGTAACGAATCAAGCTTCGCCTTATCAAAATTCTGATAACATGATTTCTTGAGACTTGGGAGTTATCATAATTTTGATAAGTGTTTAATAAAATAATTATTTCAAGGAACGTTTGAATCGTGAATCGAAATTATCAGAATTCTGATAAGCCTTGACAATCAATGAAATACATTTGTGGTTTTGAAACATGTCAGTAGGTAATTTTTGTATTAGCTGTAAAATCGAATTGTTCGTTTATTACGTAGGACACGAAGGGTAGATCAATAAACTTAGTTTATAAATTCAGTCGCTGAGAGCTTTCAGAGTTAGGTATGCTGCAAGATGTCTTCCAACCAAATGATCAGCGTCTTAGCTGTTCCGGGAATGCATTCAGTGGATGTGTCCGACCATTGATAAGTTAGTTTTAGTTTTGGCTGTGTAATTGGGCACTCAGCCAGCATAATTGCAGAAATATGGCGTCTGTAATCCCAAGATCGAGTTGTGGTCCTTAAACTTTATATGGAGACGACAATTGTATCATGACATTTTGTGATGTTGAGAACCATTACGACAAAAGAAGCAAACTTTCATAGGGCGCCCCCCCCCCCCCTTACCTCTTGGCCGAGTGGTTAAGAGCACTGATTTCATTAACGCGCTTACTCATTCGATCATCTCATCGCTGTGTTTGTTGTGCGTTCGAGCCCCATGCGGTGCAATTGTGAAACAAACCAAGTTCTGCTTGAGGGCGTGACATGTGGTTTCTCACGTTTTCGTCCTACCTACTGATGACCTCAAACAATTTTGAAAAGGGCGTGAAAATGAATAACACCTTTCAATTTTTAAAATTATTTTTCAATGTTTTCGGTGTCTTCAGCAGTCTTGATCGCTTTGAGTCAGGTACAAAGTCTGAAAAACATATAAAAATTATGATGTCGCTTCACATTATTATGTGATACAAAAAGAAGTGCTTGTGTGCAGATAAAATCACAACTTACAATTAAGAAGTCCAAACATTGATATTATGTGTGTTTGTGCATGGGGGTGTAAAGATGTGTTTATTCAGCGGTGATAAGATCCTGTGCTTTCGTAGTAATGCAATGCATACAATAGGGTGGTCACATTCATTCCCTACAACAATACAATCAACCAATCGCTCCCAAAGAATACAACGTTTGTAAATTATGCACATACTGATGATCAGACTAAAATGGACAAAGTTGGATGATATCTAGCGCTTTTGTGCTTTACAGTGCAACCAAGAAAACAGAGCGATCCTAACTTGAACAGGCTGCACTATGAAATTAGACAGAATTAGGGTCAGAAGTTTCCCCAACATCTCTAACATATAATTATCAAAAGCATTGTTTGAAAATCACTTTCACAACGTGACGATGAACTAAGAAACTAAATGAAGCATATAAATACTCCTACCTTCAACGCGCCGTTCCAATGATGTTATGGCTCGATAAAATTGAAACCCGCGCTAACGCAAGCCAACGCCCAGAAAAAACACATCAAATTGAATTATAAGGAACATCGCAAACAGTCTGCCATTTTATTTATTTATTAGAAATTTAATGACAACATATACACATACATATATACTAATGACAATTTTCAAAAACATTTCACACATGAACATAACATATATACATATACATGCGTCAAGGGATTGGATGTAGGCTAAGCCTGTGATTATCCTCTCCCCCAGACGGTATTGTATGCGTGAGTTGATGATTGTATGAAAGAAAAAAATGTTTTATAATGATGATATATATGTTCAGAGAGAGAGAGAGAGAGAGAGAGAGAGAGAGAGAGAGAGAGAGAGATGTTCCTAGTCTTACTTGACACAGTTAGTGAAAATTTCATACTTCAGAAGAAGATAATCTGGGTGTGCACATTAATTTATATCGAAACGGTATTAGTGAGATCGGTAACTCGTCATACCTTGCCCTAGCCATGAAACGACGTTTATCTAATACCGTTAATAAAAATAGGATGCCATTTCATGTGGACTATTCAATATTGATAGAAAACAAATCTCGCACTTAAATGCAATAAGTTCTAAGAGGTCGCATGATTATGCAGGTAAATATGTCAAGATGCCAGCGTACAAGCAGATTTTTCCGTGGACTAGCCGATTCACGCTGTGGAATAATGCAATACAAAAAGTCCGAGCGCTTTGTGTGTAAATCAGTCACTGACGTATTAAAACAAATAATAATAATAATTACATGTATGTATTAATTCCTGAATATTGGTAACACAAAACATACTCATATACTTACAATTTGGACGCCGTTTTCGAATGTTTTAGAAATGTAAGGATGTAATTATTCATGTGAAAGAAAATGTACGCGTGTATATGAAACTTGTCCAATCCGGGGTTACAACCATCTGCTTGTCATAATACATCAATTCTCAAGAGCAACGTTTCAGATCGCGGATCAGTTTCCCGCATTAATTGTTTGTCTCAGATGGACCCGGACGATGCACATGGCGAAATCTGCAATGTGCCAAGCTCGTTTTTTGTCATTTTATTTCATTTGGTTATGAATTGTCGCTACAGTGATCTAAAGAAAGCGTTGCATAATTTATGCTGTTTACAACTAAAAAAATGCGGAGCTGCTTACAAAGATAATTTACCCTGAAAATCTTATTTAACAGCTGAAAAATGAATATTGAGATACTCATGCAGTGACTCTTTCTCGATCTAAAAAGTTGAAAAACCATTCAAAATGCCACTCTCTTTGCATGATTGATAGTTCCAGCATGTTGAAAAACTACCTAGTACATATATCAAGCTAATGCCATCAGAAATCATGCTCCTGACATTTTTTTTTTTTTTTCAAAATGTAGTTTCAATTTAGTTTGCATTGCCTAAATACCATAAGTCGTCTGTAATAAAGTGTTTGCGCGCAAACGCCAGTGAAACAATATAATGTTTAAAAATGTCTAGCCCAGATAGCACGTATACATTGGCCCTTCATTGGCCCATCGGACGCCGCACGATTGGCCCATGGTTGTAAATCTTGAATGGGCCAACGTAGCGTTTGCTCATCGGCCCATTCAAGGCCCATAACATTGGTTCGACATTGGGCCAATCATGGCTGAGGTTTTGCATTTTGTTGGCCCATCACTGTTTTAATGTGCTCATTACAAACTATCGACGATGTATTTCTATCGCATATGTTTCTTGGTCTACAGCACCATGGTGACAGTCGAGCTTGGTCTCTTGTCTTTGGAGAAGGCAAACTCTTCATTTTTCGTTTTCTCTGCGCTGGATTACTTTGACATCTGGTCTTCTGAAAACAAACGAATAAATACAGCACAATGACAAAAACATAAACTAACCTCATTTATGCAACAAATTAACGCATGTATTTAGCTCATTAAGGAATAGCTGTTAAAGAAATACATGTTAAAACTAAAACCTCTTTGTTGTAATGAAGAATATAAAACAACGAAATATACAATATGAAATCAATTATATTTTCGCATTTGCCTTTAACAAGATGGAGAAATGAGCTTAATAATTAATGCAAAATAATAGATTTTATAAAACTTACCTTCTAAACCTCAGAGTGTCTGTTTCTTAACATGCAAAACTGACTTCTCTAAAACTTCATGCGAAACACCTGTTCATAATTCTCAAATGCCTGAGAAATTTTCTCGTTGCTATGACAACTGATGTACTCTTGTACTCTGGCTGGAGCAGCGAAGCAAATAATAAACCACAATGTTATGGTGTTACAGTGAAAAAGGTGTTAACTTCAATTTTGCTCCCATTGCTTACTGAATATTTACAGAATAGATATACAGTAAATTTAAATGGGCTGGTCAAGGAAGTAACTGCTAATTAAGATAATGGTTTTAAAATCATTGATGTTGATTTATATATAAATCATAATAATTATTTATGATTGATATATAAATTGAAACTATGAGGAAACCTGACTGTTTATTAAGTCTCTTTATTGAATAAAAGTTAAACACAATTATCGATTAACACCGGTCAGTATTTAATCATATACGAATCGGCCAATGATATGCCAACCATCGGCCAACGGAAAGTGTACACGACAAGTTTTTATTTATTTTCTCAGGCCCCTTTGAATGAGCCTTGCCATACACGGTCACTTCAGTTAACACATGTCAATTCGAACTTAAAGTCTTAAACTATTATGCATTAATGTCATCTAACCTACTAAACTAAAAATAATATAAAAATAATATTTCTATCCCAGCAGGCACACAATATCAACGAACGTTGTGTGCCTGCTGGGTATAAGTACATCGTTTATTAAAATGGCTAACAAATATTCGGCCACTCTTGTTTCTGTGAAAGAAAATCACTTTCATGATCCGTTGCAGTAACAGATCATTTGCCAAAATTGGGCCAACGTTGGCAAATATTGCATGTAAATGCACTACTACGCCAACATTGGCCCAATCATGTACATGCGACCGCAACCAAACGCCAATTACCCAATCAATATGCAATGTTGGCCCAATGATATTTGCTATCTGGGAGGTCACATTTGGCATAGTTTCAGTTAAGTCAGCCTACGTCGTCTGTAATAAATAAAGTTTAGGCACAAACGCCAGTGTAAAAAGTATATGGCTATTAATACCTAGGTTACATTCGGCATATGATTGCACTACGATGACCGTGCGATGCCAGTGTTTTGCATTTTTTGCGGTCTCCGCAGGGCGACCCTACGATGTCCAGGCTACGATTCTACGGCTTCCTTCGATAGCTGGAGCCTCTACGATTTTGTAATAGTCTGCACGTTGACAAATGTTAAAAAATCGTAAGACCGTAGGCCGTAGACATGTCATAGTTGCATCGTATGGGCGCTCTACGGAGACCCTGCGGTCATCGCACGATTTTCATGATAATTTTGGGACAAAAATCGTAAGGTACATGTAATCTTAAGGTGATCGTACGGCCTCCGTACGGCTATTGCACGATTGTCGCAAGATGTTCGTACGATGCCATTAAAATCATGCGGTCGTAGGAACATCACATCGGCTCTGTAAGATTTTAAATACTGCGGAGACCCTACGATTTCCTTACGATCTCCGTATGTTTTTGTCTCAGAATGTCGACTAAAGCCAGAACAATAAATCGGACGTATGAATTGTAAACACATACATGTACATCGTAGTCAATGGTCATCTGCGATGTCCAAAAAATCGTAGGGAAATTTGCTGGCAAAAATCGTACGGCGATCGGGGCAAATTCCTATAATATAAGGTTATAGGATGGAACTCGAGCCGTTGCCCGTGTGTTCTTTCAAACATGTAGTACGTATATCTCGTAGACAAACAGGTCGATCACAGTCACACTTCAATAAAGCAATCAATCAGATGCATCGATTCCAATTCGTCAGAGCATGGTAATTATTTGATAATTCAGAACCAATTTCTCATCGTTGAAAAAGCCATCCCCGTTCTTCAAGGGTGGGATGGATACGTACCAATTATTCACACGTCAAAATACCAAATATTCGCATATGTGAAAAATTAGTATCAAAGATAGGATAAATTCTTCAGTACTTTAGATTACTGATCGTTCCAATGTGATGCTTCTGTTGTGGTTCTAGTTAGTTTGTGTTTTGGTAGTGATTTTTGTGCTGTTTGTAATTTGTTTCGTTTTCACAAGTTTAGTAACGATCGTGTAACTGAGTGGCCACTTGTTTTGGAAATACCCGCTCACTCGGCTAACGACATGTTCTCTTTGCATTAGTACCTAGTACCTAATTTTCTATTTGTTTTTCCCACCTTGGATTTTGGAGTGGGGATTGCGCTATTTCCTGATCATCATCAGGAAAACATGTCCATGAAAACTATACCCACTTAAACCTTAAACCCCACTTTTTATTGGAAACATGTAGATTAGATTATGTGTTTCATCGCGGTTCTTATGTGTACCCTCGGGCAAAATTTCTTTATTAAAATATCGATTTTTTTTTTGAAAGAAAGTTTCAGTTTTTCTGCTGATTTTTCTCTGTATTTTGCATGGGCAAGTTTTCGTGATAATTGCTTACTCTTACCTTTTCAGACACCAAGCCAAAAATTGTTTGATTATTGAGTTTAAAGTTCATCCAAAAACATCATATCAAAATTAAACATACGCAAATATCACAATTCTACATGCAAATGTAATATATTGGTACGAATTATTCACACAGCGGATGTGAAATTTGCGAAATGCGAAAACCGTGGTTGTACGGGGAGACTTTTTAGGGCCACCACACGGCACATCACCAGCTGCAGTAATAGAAAATAAAATGAACTTGAGCCCATCATAATAATTTTTCTGAATTCCCCTTCGTTTATCTGAGATACGAGTATAAACACGTACGGACGGAGGGACAATTGCTGATTGTAGTCCAGGGGAACTGAAAATGACTGACAGAATCCATGATGTTAATCAAGGTTAATGGCATTTGCTCACAGTATGATTTCGTAATGGTTTCCGCATAGTTGGTCATCAGGTCAAATCTAATTTCTTCAAGATCAGTCTTGTAGAACAGAAGAATTAGAGTTATCCAAAACATGTCAGGTTATGCTTTTGGAAACATCAGTTTATAATAACATATAGGGTCACAAGTGTGTGTGTGTGGGGGGGGGTATTTGATTATAATCTTTCTCTTTGGCTGTTCAAAGAAGAACATTTGTCAGACAGTGGTGAAAGAAATATGTGCATTCAGTACTGGTAATCTGCCACTTCTGAATTTGTCCAGTAATAGTGTGGCAAGGATACCTGGCCGTCCCTTCATAGCCTTAGTACAGTAGTAGTTGACTGTGAGCGTAAACGAGTAATTAAAATAATTAATAGCCTTTGAACCATTTTCAAAGTGAGTCATTCTACACAAATAGACTGCTTTCAAGCACTGCTTAAAGTAGAAAGTATAGGAGACCATATTTTGTTACTACATTCTCATGATCCAACAAAGGGATTTCATTCATCACTAAATGGACACATTTGGCAATACAGAATGGTACAGACCATTTGAGGTTTGAGAAAATGAAAGAATGCAGGTCTTGGCCAGTGAACCTGTTGTCATTGAATAGATTCCATTACGAAAACACGCTAGTTCAGCTGTAAAAAATTTGTTTTTATATTTTTGATGTAAACAGATTGTGGCTACACATTATTCGCAATCTATGTTTTGGGGCAAAATTGATTTACTAGCCACAATAAAAGTATCTCCAAAATCATGCATAAAATTTGAATGTCAGTTGGCTCAAGCAACTTCTAAATTGGACTGATGAGCATGTAACTGCAGATGTTATCAGTAATTGACTGTGTCCTGGGGCCAATAAAATTCAATCAATGTCAGGTTTATAGCTTGTTTCTTCAGGTATCTTTTAGAGGAAGAAAATGGTATCAAACCCGCCCTTTAACGCAAACAAATTATGTTTTGTATGTTTTCTAGTTTCTCGCGAACTTGAGTTTTCGTGAAAAACGCAGATTCACATTATTGCATTCAGACTTGTTTACAATATGCATGTATGACTGACATCCATCCATTTAAACCAGTTGTTCTAGATGCCAAAATGTGTTTGGCAGATTATTAACGGACAATTTAATGCAATAAATTGACCGCTGCCATACGATAAAGCGACCGCAAATAGAGGTTACTGAGTAAAGCTTCATTGATACAGACATGCTTACAGTTTTAACACAATGTTTTTGTACAAACAACATGCGCATTTTAAAAGAATCGCGCAAATAAGAATATGAGCGAGGTCTATTGTTGGCATTTAGATTAAACTTTTAATACGTACATACGGTTGACTATGAGTACATAATTGTTAGGCATGCATATTAGAATAGGCTCGGTCAGACGAATAAAGTACAAACATCAACCCAATTTTACCGAAATCTACGATACATTAAACAGAAGCATTTAGCATATCATTGTACGATACACTGTACATGCAGAGGTGCTACGTTTTTATTTGCGCACTTAAAAATTCGTAGCACGTACGTGGCAGGTCACACATATGTCAGACATACGAAAGAAACGTGGCAGGAACGCCGTAAATACGTAGCTCATACTCCTGGTACGCCACACATACGTCACGGTTAACATGCCACGTAACCGTGACGTACGTACAGCGTATCTTTTGTATCTGCTACATACGTATGTGCGGTGTATGTGTGGCTTACCCTCGACTCTCTTTTCGTATCTACGGCGTGTCAATGGCGTATGCGTTGCGTATGTGCCACGTACGTTTCGCTGCTGTGGAGTATGAGTGACGTATTAGGAATATTTTGTGGCGTTCCAAGAGAATCTAAATGCTTCTATATTAATGTTTTCGTTTTCCGATGTTCATTACGGAAACATCTCCGTTTGCACAAAGTATCCTGTAATTCAGATGGTTTTTGATTGTATTTTTGCATTTATTACACTTGTTGTGCATAAAATCATGTATTTTGAGTATCTGGTATGATCACCTCATTGATTCGATGATAACATATAACCACAATGTATGATTTCATTGATTATTATTAAAATTGATAATTTTATACCTACCCCTGATTTCCCCCATTGTTACTATATGTAAGGTGCAAATCTGGGATAGCTTTCATACGGAGATGTTTCCATGATGTTCTCACGGTTCTGGGTGTCATACAGGGTTCATTCAGGACTACGCTTGGTGTAGCCTTTGTCTTTGTTCATGTCGTCTTACGACCAGGATGGGGAGCTTGGAGATGTTTCTACCCCCACTACCACCTCGGTTTTTTTCTTAGATGGTAATCTAGATTACTAGTATCTAAATTTCTCGGGTGGCAGCTTCAACCGCTGATAATTGATAACTGTAATGTGCGAATTGCATGATCAAAGGGAACACAACCTTTTGTTTTGATAGGTATTAAAAAGCAATTGGTACAGGTCAGATATGCAGCAGATAATTCTGGAACGTAGTACATACGCCGTAGATACGTCACGCATACATTTCATACGCGGGAACGTAACAGGAACGTCACAGGTACGTGGTACATACGTCGCTCGAACGAAATACGGCTCAGACCTTGGCGTATCAAAACTCTCATAGATACGCGAGCGATACGCCGCTGATACGTGTGTAACGTGTAGCCGAGCGTACAAATTTTTACAAGTTAAAAAGGTTCTGAAATCATCAATTCATTGCAGAGAAAAAGAACACAGTAAACAATTTTACAGTTGGCTGCTTTGCCATATGATTAGCTACAAATGATTTCGAAAATGATTGGTACAAGTATAAGAATCAAGACAAATCAACTATTATTTAACACAATCAAGTTTCCAGCACTGCACTTTCACGTTTTAATCAGCAGTGTTCCAACTCTATTCTTCCCCAGTCCAGAGCTTTGACTTTGGAGAACAAGCTGTGCTCGCACCCACCCAACGTCGCCACTCACCAGGATTTATGGTTTCAACTCCGAGAGTTGCAGCTCTGGTTGCAGAACCTTAACTTGAGAGAACTAGCTAGGCTTGAACCCCAAGTCGCAGCTCACCAGAGCTATGTGCAGTTGCAACCCAAGTTACAACTAAGGTCTCTGTCTATAAGTAACTGCTGCTTCAGTCCTCTATGCAAAAGCCAGGCTTCGGCAATAGAGCAAAAGAAGCTGAGCTACTTAAGACTCGCCAGTACTCGCGTACTATTGCAGTTTGCTACGATGTTCACTCTGCAGTGACAAAAGCAATTGTGTCGTTTTCGCTTGAAAATCCGCCTTATATACCCGTGAGAGCTGTGCTGGTTCCCGGACTACAAAGGCGAAATGGTTGGAGCGCCTGTAATTTCCGGTATCAGATTAGTAACTTTATATCATAATAAGCGTCTGCTAATCAACTGGATTTATGCATCGTTTTGCACGTAAAGTAACAAATAAAGCTTAAAACGAAACAGAATCGTCATTATAGAAATGAACTGCATCTCTGTTCACAAAAATCAAAGTGATTTGCATTACTAATCAGTCAGTTAATTCGGTTTTAATTGGTAAATTAGGAAGAAAAAATCAATATCATTACGACGCTTGCTTTCTGCAAAGTCGTTTCGTCCTATGAAGGCGCACCGTGGTCTTTTCATTACACTACCCACGCCTCCGGGTTCATGCGTCCCGCATGATAATAAAAAACCAAAATAACAACATCAATTCAATATTTACAACATATACTTTCAACCAAAAGACTTCCTGTCTTATGAACAATACAACAATTCAAATATTTAACAAAATAACCATGTGGTACATGTGAAAATCTAGACATCTTTGAACAATTTGCCTATATATGACCAATGTCAAAACCATTATGATGTACCAGACAATTTCAAGCCAGAAACCACTGACTGTTGACATTTCCTTTTCAGGTGTGTTTTCAAATATTTTGCCTTCTTGAAAGTTTTCATGCAAACTTGGCACTGTTGCCTTGGTATAGTACATTCAGCAATATCTTGCTTGAAGATTTGTCCCTTTGTATCGTTTTCTTCTGACATACTTTGACAGCAAATAGAGGAGACATAATCTTGGAACCAAACCGGTTTACGTCTCCGTCTTCCAAATCTGCTGTAGTTTTCATGTTCTGCATTATCTTCTTCTCCATCATTATCTGGAGAACTATCAACTTCATATATTTCCTCAGACACATCTTGCACTGTGTCCTGTGTATCATTGATTTGAGGTTCATTAGCCAATGTCTGTGGCTTTACCTTTTTAAGCCTATCAATGTGTATGACTTGATGAGTACCGTTTCTACCACAATCAATGATGTACAAAACATCGCAAAGTTTTTCCATAACTTTGAATGGACCCCTCCAAAATGAACAGAACTTTATTGTTTGCCCTGCTCGTTTAACTGGGAACAACACATATACCTTATCATTGACTTGTATGTTTTCAAGATATGACTTCTGGTCATGATAGCGCTTTTGCTTATGTATCGACAGACCAGTGTTCTGTCTTACGAATGTATGAGCAGTTTCCAAACTTTCTCGGAGTTCCCAAACCCATTCATTGGTAGTTTTACTCTTAATACTAGGTGGCATTTCAAAACAAATGTCAAGTGGTGTAGTAGTCTCACGACCTAGCATTAGAGCATTGGGGGTCATTCCCGTCGTTTCATGTTCTGTACTTCTGTATGCCATCATGACATAGGGCAACAAGGTGTCCCAATTATCATGATTCTCATCAACAAGTGTACTTAACATTGCACACAATGTCCTATTGAACCGTTCTACCATACCATCCGATTGCGGGTGGTACGGTGTCGTTCTTGTCTTTTCTATCTGAAGCAAATCGCACATTTCGGCAAACAGGTTACTCTCAAACTGTCTCCCCTGGTCACTGTGGATTTTATTCGGCACTCCAAATCGTGAAACAACTTCATTCACTAGAATCTTTGCGCAAGTTCTGGCTTCCATATTAGGCATAGCAAAGCTCTCTGTCCACTTCGTGAAGTAATCCGATATAACGAGTATATACTTATTGCCATTTTCTGTCACAGGCAATTCCCCAAGTATATCTAACGCAATCCGCTCCACCGGATATCCACTCCGGACTACTTGCATCGGTGCCATTCTAGTTGGAATTGGGTTTTTCCTTTTCGCACATTTCTCACAGCCGCCTATGTACGAACGAACATCGTTTTGGAGTCCAGGCCAATAGTAGTTCTGCCTGATTTTACTGAGTGTTTTTCGTATCCCCAAGTGACCTGATGCTTTGATATCATGAGAGTAATTCAGAACTTTCCTTCGTAAGCATAGTGGTACAATAGCTTGCCAAATGATTCGGTTGGTACCCAATACCTTCCAACGTCTAACAAGTAGACCATCCTGTATTTCCAGAAGCTCCCACTGGTTAAGTAGGCATTTCACAAACCAGCCTTCACTTGACACTGACTGTAGCTTTGGTTTGTCTCCTTTTTCCAGCCATTCCTTTACAATTCGAATGTCCCTGTCTTGGAATTGTGCCTCTTTTAGATGCGGAGTCGCATTATCATCTGACTGTTGCCTAATCGGATTAACCGTTAATCGTAGCTCTCTTTCGTCAGGTTCTTCACTATCTATCTGGCCACACTGTCTGCACGGTATACGGCTCACTCCGTCTGCGTTCTTATGACTCCTTCCAGGCCTGTGCTCTATTTTCATATCATATGAACTCAGAAATTCTAACCATCTAGCAACCTGGCCTTCAGGATTCTTGAAGTTCATAAGCCATCGCAGTGAACCGTGATCTGTTCTTATGGTAAACTGCTTACCATACAAATAGTGCCTGAAGTATTTCACAAAATACACTAAAGCAAGCATCTCTTTACGTGTGACACAATATCTTCTCTCTGACTTGCTCAGTGTTCGGCTTGCATAGGCCACAACGCATTCTCCGTTTTCAGTATCCTGTGATAACACAGCTCCGATACTGTGGTCACTAGCATCAACGTCCAATTTGAAGGTTTTTGTGAAGTCAGGATGTATCAAGACAGGTGCTTCGACCAACTTCTTCTTTAATGTTTCAAACGCTTTCGAGCATTCTTCTGTCCAAATAAATGGCTTGTTCTTTTCTGTAAGTTTATGCAGAGGCTTTGCTATCTCTGAAAATCTGTACACAAAACGTCTGTAGTAACTACAGAGTCCTATGAATGCCCTGACATCCTTTACATTTTTCGGCGTTGGCCACATCTCAATACATTGGGTTTTACTAGGATCTGTCTCCACTCCCTTTTCTGATATAATGTGACCCAAGAACTCCACTTCTTTGCCAAACAGTTGACATTTTCTTGCTTTTAATTTCAACCCGGACTGTTGTAGTCTTTCGAACACCACTCCTAAATTCTTTATCATATCTTCAAAGGATTTTCCTATCACAATCACATCGTCCAGGTAAATCAAGCATATCTGCCAGTGCAGGCCAGCGAGGACGGTTTCCATAAGCCTTTCGAACGTCGCTGGGGCGTTACAGAGTCCAAAGGGCATCACGGTGAATTCATATAGACCTTTCCTACTTGTGAATGCTGTCTTTTCTGCATCAAGTGGGTCCATTTCCACCTGCCAATATCCGGAGTTCAGATCAAGGCAGGAAAACCATTTTGAACCAGAGAGTTGGTCCAGAGATTCGTCTACTCGAGGAAGCGGGTATGCATCCTTGATTGTCACATCATTCAATTTTCTGTAGTCCACACAGAACCTGCTAGACCCATCTTTCTTCTTTACCATTACGATGCTGCTAGCCCATGGACTTATTGAAGGTTTTATAATGTTTTCTTTCACCATGTTATCTATTTGCCTATCAACCTCCTTGTCCATGTATACAGGGACTCTTCTCGGTCGTTCCTTGATTGGTACAGTATTTCCAGTTGGAATTTTATGTTTAATAATTCCTGTTCTTCCTATGTCAGTGTCTGAGCTTGAAAATACATCACCATATTTGCACAGCAATTTTGCAACTTCTTTTCTTTGTGAGCTGTCCATGCCCACAACCGTTCTGTTAAACAAATCCGTCAAATGCTCAGGCACTTCTTTTTCATGAGTGCTCGGCACGGTTGGCACATCTTCGACCGAACTCACAGCACTTATTGTTGCAACATTTGTACCAGGGTGCAAAACCTGATCTTCGTTCGTCAAGTTCATGACACGAATAGGATTTGACTGTTTGTAGTAACACAAACTTCGTGCCACCAATAATTCACTGTTCCCTGGTGACTGTTCTTTAGGTTCTATGATGCAGAGGCCTTTAGGGTGTATTCGACCATCTTCCACTTTACCATCAATAATCATTTCTGACATAGCTGGAATCTGTACTTTTTCAGCCACCGATAACCGATAACACCCAACTGCACCACTACACGTCATTTCACATGGTTTCCCATCTATTGTCAGAACATTACGTACGATATCTATTTGACAGTTATGATCTTTGAAAAAGTCAAGCCCCATTATCAAGTCAAGATCAATGTCTGCCACAACAACCTTGTATGCATATTGCATACCTCCTATGTCAAGGAAAACGGTTGTTTTACCTTTAATTTCCACAGGCTCACCCGAAGCTGTGAATACCTGTGTAGAAAACATTTCTAGCAACGATGAACTACACTGCTGAATGGTGTCCCACAGGCGTGTTGAAATTATGGTCAGCGTTGCACCCGTATCAACTAAACTTTCGACAAGTACACCATTTACTTTGCATTTCACGTACAACCCTGCTCCACAGCTAGTTACTTGTTTCATTTGTTGATCTTTGTCTCCTGTCACAGTTTTATGCTCTGTCTGTGGTCAGTTTCGCCTTATGTGCTTTTCAGAACCACACGTCCAGCATTTACGCTTGTATCCGGGCTGATCTTGTGTAGATGCACGTCTTTGACCAGGCTCTCTATTACCTGCCTGTGGCCGGTTTTTGTCTGAGCTGTCGTATGAGTTATTTTGACGTGACAATCTTTCTAACGTCTTTTGCATTTTGAGCACACTTTCTTGCAAAGATTTATATTCATCAGGTTTACTTTGTTCATTTGTCTCTTGCTGATTTGTGGCCCTCATATATCCCTGGCCTTCCAAATGCTTTCTTTCTGCTTTGTTGAACGCCTCCAGTTCAACTGCATGACGCACAGCCATGTTCAAACTCGTTGGCCTGGCCTGCTTAATTCTAAGTCGCATGTCCGAACTGACAAGGGCATCTATGAACTGCTCTTTTGCCAGAGTTTCACGCAGATCTGCCGGTGCCGTTGGATATGCTAAGTTTGTTAAACGCCAGATATCCTGTCCAAGCTCAGTTAATGATTCTGAAGCTTTCTGTCGCCTTTCTTTAAGCTGCACTCTGTATAATTCGGTTTGGTTTGGTGGTGCAAACCTTTCCTGTAAAGCGTTGGAAAGCTCTGTGTAGTCATTGGATTTTGACGACAGATTCCCAAAGACTCCTTGTGCCTGACCCCTTAATGATACAGCCAAGTAGAGTCCTTTTTCCTTATCTGTCCAGCCATTCAATTCTGCGCACGCATCAAAATGAGCTTTATAGTCTGTCCAGTGCACAGTTCCATCGAAAGTTGCAGGCTTTAACTTGACACTGCTTTTATCATGAGATTTCGTGGCTGAAATGCTCGTTTGTTCAACCGGTTGTGACACAGGGGCGCTAGGCGTCGATGTCACAGGCCCTGACCTGAAGCCTCCAGACCCAATACCCTGCATGTCACCAATACTCTGGCCGCTGCCTGTCCCAACTATAGTACTGCCGTCGTATAATGGCAATACAGGCGGCTCACGTATTGTCACCGTTTCCCGTCTGCCTACAGGGATGTCCGGCAGGTGTCTCCTGGGCCTTTCTGACGCCCTTTCTTCCGAGCGCAAGTCGTCGCCCTGCATTTCTAACTGCCGGAGCTCGCTTTCAAGCATCAAAATCTCATTCTGCATTAAGCTCATTTCGTTCCTCTTTTTCATAACTTCCAACCTTTTGCCAAGAGTTTGCATTGACACATCGACTCTTGCTCCTATATCATCCATTTTATAGATGTTATAATATTACTGCGTTATGGTTCGTGATAGAACAAGACTATCAAGATTCCACCAGTAGCTGCCACCAAAATTTGTAACGTGTAGCCGAGCGTACAAATTTTTACAAGTTAAAAAGGTTCTGAAATCATCAATTCATTGCAGAGAAAAAGAACACAGTAAACAATTTTACAGTTGGCTGCTTTGCCATATGATTAGCTACAAATGATTTCGAAAATGATTGGTACAAGTATAAGAATCAAGACAAATCAACTATTATTTAACACAATCAAGTTTCCAGCACTGCACTTTCACGTTTTAATCAGCAGTGTTCCAACTCTATTCTTCCCCAGTCCAGAGCTTTGACTTTGGAGAACAAGCTGTGCTCGCACCCAACGTCGCCACTCACCAGGATTTATGGTTTCAACTCCGAGAGTTGCAGCTCTGGTTGCAGAACCTTAACTTGAGAGAACTAGCTAGGCTTGAACCCCAAGTCGCAGCGCACCAGAGCTATGTGCACTTGCAACCCAAGTTACAACTAAGGTCTCTGTCTATAAGTAACTGCTGCTTCAGTCCTGTATGCAAAAGCCAGGCTTCGGCAATAGAGCAAAAGAAGCTGAGCTACTTAAGACTCGCCAGTACTCGCGTACTATTGCAAGGTACAAGTAGGCAAAGATCAGTAAAAAGGCGCAATCAGAAAAAGATTCCCACTCCAAAAACCGAGGTGGGGAAAAAACCAAACTAACAATCAGGTACTTATACCATGAAACATATCGTAAGCCGAATGAGCAGCTATTTTCCCAATAGGTGGCCACTCAGTTACCTTAACTTAACTAAAAATATGAAAACATACATAAGGCGCCAACAGCACAAAAAATTTTAAACACCAAGACATAAAACAAAAAGAACCACTACAGAAGTATCGACTTGGAACGATCAGTAACACAAAGTTACTGGCGGGCTTAAACCGGTTTTACAGGTACCTAACCTCACCCTCAGCTTCTGCAGTGGTTCACAACATTTAGTTTCCTACGATGTTCACTCTGCAGTGACAAAAGCAATTGTGTCGTTTTCGCTTGAAAATCCGCCTTATATACCCGTGAGAGCTGTGCTGGTTCCCGGACTACAAAGGCGAAATGGTTGGAGCGCCTGCAATTTCCGGTATCAGATTAGTAACTTTATATCATAATAAGCGTCTGCTAATCAACTGGATTTATGCATCGTTTTGCACGTAAAGTAACAAATAAAGCTTAAAACGAAACAGAATCGTCATTATAGAAATGAACTGCATCTCTGTTCACAAAAATCAAAGTGATTTGCATTACTAATCAGTCAGTTAATTCGGTTTTAATTGGTAAATTAGGAAGAAAAAAATCAATATCATTACGACGCTTGCTTTCTGCAAAGTCGTTTCGTCCTATGAAGGCGCACCGTGGTCTTTTCATTACACGTGAATATGTGACAGAGCTATTACATCTCGATGCATGCCATGGATGGTCCTGTACATGTTTCTCCGTAATCAAAGTAATAATAGACATTTACGCATTAAGACGGTGACGGATACGGACATTGAGCTTCAGTTGAAATCAAGCTTAAAATCAGGATCGTCTCAAAACCAAACTAAGTAAATAGAGAAATGACATATTTTATGTATACACGACATTGTAAAACAAATCTTCACATTATCAAATAAATCTGTTTCTTCCTGCACACAAGATTGTCAAAAGGCGGGGCAACGCCCTCCGACGGTGTCTCCATACTGTCCAAATTAGGAAAAACGGTTCTGTTAGCAGCAATTTCTCTGTTGCCAAAACGGTCAAGTTACCTGCAATTTTGTAGCAGCAATTTTGCCAGTAAGCAGCAATTTTGCAAGTAAATAAAAACGAAAACTGAGAGCCTTTAAGAGCAGTGAACGTATACTACTCAAAGTTTGATAAAATAGTACCAACACTGTGCAAACATTCCATCTTTTTTCACGTTGCCTGCCAGCGCTTTTCGCAGACTTGCAGAAACCATGGAAACTCCCTGAAACTGAAGTTGCCACTGTTGCATACACTAGCCAATTCTATCATTCATCTCCTCTTACTGGTTCAATCAACTGCAAAACTGTTTTGATATCGAAATGTCGATAGTTTTGTGTCTAAAATGCACTTTTTGAAAATTTCAAAAAATCTGTGATTTTTGGTTAATCACGATTTTTTACCAAAAGATTTATTTTCGCTCAAAACGTTGCCCTTTGGGCTTCGAGTATGGAACAGAAAACCGATTTGAGCTACGGGCATTGGTTTCGATTTTACAGTGTTTTAAAACATTTGTCATTGGACTGAACGTAATTTGTATTATGTGATTAAACATCTGACAACAAATTTTAAAAACGCTGGTTTGAGCTAACCAAAGTGCGTATTCAAAAACGGTTTTCATGCTCACCATGCAAAGGACAACATTTTAAAGCGGAAAAAAGTTTTTGGTAAAAATCGTGTTTTTAACCAAAAATCACAGATTTCTGTAAAAAATTTCAAACGTGCAATTTAGACACAAAAGTATCGACATTCGATTATCAAAACAGTTTTACAGTTGAATGAACCAGCAAGAGAGGATGAATGACAGAATTGGATAGGGTAGGCAACAGTGACAACTATAAATTCAGGGGGTTTCCTTCGTTTCTGCAAGTCTGTGAGAAGGGCTCGCAGGCATCGCGAAAAAAAAGCACGGTGATGGTGCTGCTATATATCTATAGCAAAATTTCGGGTGTTAGATTACCAATATGTCCTGTAATCAAAATAAAGTTTTGATGCTTATCAAAGTTTGAGAAGTATATTAATGAGAATGGGGATGGGCTATACCATGGTTTCGGCTACCAAATCCTCTTCAGTGACCCTTTAGATATGGCAACATGGAGCCAAAGTGAATTACTGTAATTTTGCAACTTTCAACAGATAAAATATGAAGGTTTGATCCTTTGGAAGCAGCAAAAACATTCAAAGGGAGATAGTATGGACTATATTGCACAATTTCAGGTAATGGACCCTCATCAGTAACCCTTTATAAACCGGCAACGAAAGTCAGGCTATTGTACTGCAATTTGGAAATTGGAAAATTTACATGAGAAGTCTAAATCCTAAACGGGATTCCTAAACAGGGTCAAATAATTCAAACATTGCTTACAAGTACGTATATTTCTCAAAGGGAGTGTTTGAACACTCTGAATATCTTTACTGATCTCAAAGAACCTAAATAAAAATATAATCTGCACTATTGATGATGTACGGGGAGACTTTTTAGGGCCGCCACACGACACAACACCAGGTGCAGTAATAGCAAATAAAATATAAAGGTTTGATCCTTCGGAAGCAGCAAAAACATTCAAAGGGAGATAGTATGGACTATATTGAGTATTCAATACTATCCAAATTGGACCAAAAATTTTAAATATTGGTTAGAAAATGTATCTAAACCGATAATAATTTTCTGATTTCTCAGAATATCCTCGCTGATCTCAAAGGACCGAACAGAAAATATAATCTGCACTACGGATGATGTACGGGGAGACTTTTTAGGGCCGCCACACGGCACAACACCAGCAGCAGTAACAGCAAATAAAATGAAACTGAGATCCTTTAAGAGCAGTGAACATATTAATGACATATCATGGTTTCGGCTACTTAAGCCTCTTCAGTGACCCTTTAGATATGGCAACATGGAGCCAAAGTGAATTACTGAATTACTCTAAGCAGCAATTTCTCCTCAGTGAAAAACGGTCAACGTAGTAGCAAATTTGCTGCAGCGATAAACGGTCCAAGATAGCAGCAATTTTGCTGCAGCGAAAAAACGGTGAAGTTAGCAGTAAATTTTCTGCAGCGAAAAACGGTCAACTTTGCAGGAATTTCGCTGCAGCATAAACGGTCATGGTAGCAGCAAACGTGCATGTTAACAACAAGTCTGCTACAACAGGCAAGTTAGCGGTAAATTTGCTGCAGCGAAAAACGGTCGTTAGCAGCATTTTCTGCTGCAGCGATAAACGGTCTAGCTAGCAGCACTTTTGCTGCAGCGAAAAACGGTCAAGTTATGCACAAGTCACTTGGGGCCGGGGAATACCGGGGCGTTTAACATTTTAGTTTTAAAGCCCCCCCCCCCCCGCTAAAAGCCCGGCACTGCGGGGTCAGATTTGTGGCACAATCCCTGCTAAAAGCTGCGGCTCCCCGGAGGCTGACCATAATATGGAACAACAGCTGGTTTTGTTCTAATAAAAAAAATAAATGTACATGAGAAACAGGCTTGAATTTCTACATGTAAATGTACAGGTACATTTGCAAATTAAATAAGGACCAAAAATTTAATAAAACGTTAGAAATACAACTAGAATCTAATTTGAATTAATGTGATCTTATACTGGATGGAAATTAAAACCTCGGCACATCCCCAGCAATGCCGGGACTCAAAGGTTAAACCCCGGTACAGTAGTCCCGCTGCCTTCCCACTATCCCCCGCCCAAAAGAAGCCGTGGATACAAATGAGTGGTGCATTAGCAGCAAAGTCGCAGCAGTGAAAAGCGGTCAGGTTGGCAGAAAATTTCGCTGCAGCGAAAAAACGGTCAAGCAACAGTTTTGTAGCAGCAATTTTGTAGCATCAATTTTGCAAGTTGGTAGCAATTTTGCTGCAGCGAAAAACGGTCAAGTAAGCAGCAAATTTACTGCAGCGAAAAACGTTAAATTACATGTAGCAGCAAGTTGTTGCAGCGAAAATTTTTGTCGAAGATTTTGTTTCGTTTTTGCCTGGCTGTAAGCGCCATAGAAAACGATGATGAATGCCGCAAGCAGAATTTTGCTATCCAACCAAGGACCCAACGTCAACTTATTGTTCTTTCGCAGTTTGATCTGGCTGTAAGCCCTATAAAAACGATGATGAATGTTGTAAACATTATTTTTAACCTGTGAGCCGAGTTATGGACCGAAAATCCTTGCCAGCATTAAGAGTGAAAATAAAACTGACGATATTTTGTTTACGTTTTATTCTGGCTGTGTGCGTTATAGAAATCAATTATGAATGCCGCCAACATTACTTTTCGAACCTATGGCCCTAGTTATTGAGAAACATTTTCTGCCGGTAGTAAGAGTGAAATTTTTGTTTTCGTTTTAATCTGACTGTGAGCGCTAGAGAAAACGTTGATGAATGCCGCAAACATTTTTTTATTTTCTAATGTGCTCACAGCTGCAGCAAACTTGCTGCTACATGTAACTTGACCGTTTTTCTTCGATGCAGCAAAATTACTGCTAACACAGCAGTTTTTCGCAGCACTAAAATCGCTGTTCACAGCCTGACTTAAACGAAAACAACCGGAGACAAATTCGCTGCGGCAAAATTGATACTGACTTTACCGCTTTTCCCTGGAGCAGGTCTGCTGCTTAATTAACCCTTTTTCGATGCATCAAAATTTAGCCACACTAATACAAGACCGCTTTTCACTGCAGCAAAATTGCTGCTAACATGACACTTTTTCGCTGCGGCAAAATTACTGCTAACATGATCGCTTTTCGCTGCAGCAAAATTGCTGTTCACATTCAGAGTGAAGTGAAAACAATCGGAAACAAATATTTGCTGGGGCAACATCGCTGCCTACTCGACAGTTTTTCGCTGCAGCAGATTTGCAGCTAACTTGGCCATTTTTGCTGCATTAATTTGTTTGCTAACATGACCGTGTTTCGCTTCAGCAAAATTACTGCTAACATGACCGCTTTTTTTTCGCAGCAAAATTGTTGTTCACAGCCAGACTGAAACGAAAAACATCGGAGAAAAAAATGCTGAGGCAACATTGCAGCTGACATGACCATTTTTTCGCTGCAGCAGGTTTGCTGCTAATTTTTTGACCGTTTTTGCTGCATCAAAATTTCTGCTAACATATAAATAACCATTTTTGCCATCAAACCTGCAGCTTACATGACCGTTTTCCGCTGCTGGAAAATTGCTGTTACATGTAACACGGAAGCTTTTCGTTGCACCAGAAAACATTGTTTGAGGCATTCGTCAATGTTTTCTATAGCCACACTCACAGCCACACTATAACTTAACAATTTGTCGACAAAATCTTTTAGTATTTTTCACTTTTACTGCTGGTTTGGTTTATTGCTTGGGTCATAGGCGGGATGAAAAGTTCTGTTTGCAACATACATCATCATTTTCTATAGCGCTCACAGCCAGACAGAAACAAAAATAACCGTAAACAAAATTTTCTTCAGCAAAACTGCTGCTACATGTTAAAGTACCAATTTTCGCTGCAGCAAAATTGCTGCTAACTGGATCATGTATCGCTGCAGTAAAATTTCTGCTAACATGACCGCTTTTCACTGCATCAAAATTGCTATTCACAGCTATACTGAAACGAAAACAATCGGAAAAAAATATGCCGAGGCAACATTGCAGCTGCTAACTTGACCGCTTTTCGCTGCAGCAGGTTTGCTTCTAACATGACTATGTTTGCTGCTTACATGACCGTTTTTCGCTGCAGCAAAATTGCTGCTAATCTAACATTTTTGGCTGCATCAAAATTGCAGCTAGCATGACTGTTTTTCGCTGCAGCAAAATTGCTACCACCTTGACCGTTTACCGCTGAAGCAAATTTACTGCTAACATGGCTTTTTTCACTTTTACTACTAGCAGGGAATTTAATCCATAACTCGGGTCATAGGTTTGATAGAAACGTTTTGTTTGCAACATTCATAATCGTTTTCTATAGTGCTCACAGCCAGGCTAAAACGAAAAAAACTCATCGACAAAAAGTGTTGGTTCATGAAATTGCTGATAATTTGATATTTTTCACTGCAGCAAATTTGTTGCTAACTTGACCATTTGTTTCGCTGCAGCAATTACTTAAGGATTGGAATTCAGATTTAAGCTTTCACTGGATGATGAACAACATTAGGCTACTTTAATGTCTGTGAAGCCCGAAGGGCTTCTCGGAGACATTAAAACAGCTAATGTTTTTCATCATCCAGTGAAAGCTAAAATCTGAATTTCAATACTTATATTTACATTTTATATTATCAATCATGTATCAGATTTTCAGTTGCACATATCATCGCTCATTTTCATGTTATTTGACATTAAATCCGACTTAACGTAATTTTGGAACAGCCAAAACGTCAAATGTTTGCACTTAACGTCATGGTGGTACGCGACCGACGTCACGCCAACAAGAGTAAACAAACAACGTCACTGGTTGGTTTTTTACGTCGCCCCGCCAATAGGCGTGCCCTCTAGTTCACGTGACTTAATGTTTATCATTGGGAAATGAAGAACATCAAGAAAGATACTTTCATTTAGGGCGATTGCAATAAAAATGTAAATATTAGTCCATAAACGATTGAAAAAACCAACATGGACGAAAATAAGGGGTTGCGGTGTAAGATTAAAGGTTCGGAGGTTTGGAAACAAACTTCCGGATGGTTCGAACCTTCGGATCATATGAGCCGTGACGCGAGAAAAATCGGTCTTCGGGGGTTCCGACCCGGTTCAACACAAACCAGTCTGTACAGTCACAGAATAAAGCTAGAATCTTGAAAGTTTGATTATAAGTAAAGGTGAAAATGTGCTATCCATGTAGCGAAAACCTAGGGCGTAAGGTTACTGCACAGCTGATAAGTGCCTTTGTTTTCGCATATGCAAAAATCCGATTTTCTCATGACGCGGTTCATATATCGAACTAGATCATAGTTCTACATGTACATTTATGTAAATCCAGTGTTCCTACGATGAGCATTCATAAGCAAGAGTTGCTGAACTTAGCTTGTGTTGCCGTTGATGTGACGCAGAAAAAACGTCATATAACATCATACTTAAAGTTGAAAATAGCAATACACATATGTTAAAAATTAAAAACATATTTTATTGTTAAAAGTGTCACTTTTACAGCCACCGGAAGCAAACCACATTTACTGACTGTGACGCATATGTCATATATTTACTCCTTTCTACATTTCAGTTTCGGCAAAATTATGCCGTCATCAAAACATTCCTGAACATTTACTCAAGTTCCCATTTTGTCAAACTTTCAGCGAACATTTAAGTAGACACTTCATAGATAATCATAATTATTAATGGAATTCTATTTCTTTCCTGCATGTATACACACACCAGCTTAAGAATTCGCTCATTATAGATCTGTCAGGCAAAGACCTTGACATGTTATCATAACGTATTATATACTGGACACTTTGATTTTTAGCGAACCTTCGATGTGACTGGATCCGAACTTCGGAACAAGATCCGAAGTCCGAACGTTCGGACTCCGGTTGACATCGCTATATTTTACCCGAAGTCCGGGCTCTCTTAATTCGAAAATCTCTACTAGGCTGCCCCCGTGACCGTGAACAAGCGGTTCTGGAAAGAATTTTGAAAACGGTGGACAGCAACGGACGACGGACGGGTACCGATGAAAGCCGATACTAGTAAAAGCTTTCCGTGAGCCTAACGGCTCAGCCTTTTTAAGCTATAACATCATCGCCCGAGACGTCAAACTTTCATTTCCAAATTGAACACTTTTAACTCCGAATTGCAAAAGATGCTTCTCGTCGTCTTTATCATGGTGTAAAATGTCGTAGCTTATTAGGTTTGCTAAGGTCTGCAGGCATGTAACTGACCACAGTGACCAAAATAAATGTTTAACGGCAAACTTATCCGGCAGGACTATCGATAAACTTTGAAAAACATTTTTTCCGACTACACTACGAACTAGTTTCGAAAGTTATTGTTGGGTTAACGACGCTTCTTCGTGTACTTAATTAAGAAATAGATTCCATTCCCTGATTTTCATGGAGCTATGAACCACAGTGGGTCGACTGTAAAGTAACTGAACGCCGAAGGGGCTCGTGTACAATTTGCAAGCGACCCACTGTGGTTCATAGTTCATAGCTATTTACGCTTCAAAACCAAACTCATTGCTTATATTAACATTCATTTCTCTCTATTGCGTATTGAAAAATTATCAAATTGATCACATTAACAAGCAAACAGAGAAATCATGCACGAAGTGTGTTCAAACAGCGGAACGACATCGATGACGTCATGACGTTTACAACGTCCAATTACACCGAGAAGAGCCATGGGTTTGATGACGTCAAATTTGGATCTAGACTCGTACACTCAGCTGATGAGTACAATCTCCATGGAGCGAAACGTCTCTTCACCATTCCGAATGTACTTTCAGCCTCGTGTCCATCCGTAAAACAAGATGGCGAAAACAAGTGGTTTTTACACACCAATTGTTTTACATAGAATTCCATCGTTAATAGAAAGAACTGCTCACCGACACTTCGAATTCGCTGTTTGATGAAACACATATTTAAATTTCTATCAATAAAATTTTCTTCTCAAAATTCTGCGTTTTCTTTTTCTAACAGATTCATTTTTCAGCTGTTTGTCATCGTGTTCACTCGTGTGGGGCCGTTTCCGGAACGAGCCGAACACAAATGCCGACGTTTACGGAAACTGACGTCGAAAATTAATTTATTCCAGTTGAAAGGTCAGGATTTGGCCTTGTCCAATGATATACACGTATTTCTACAAATGACGTCAATCAGGTCGGCCATTTTGAATTCGGCGCGCGGCGTTTGACGTCAGCGTTACGTTGCAACACGCGCTGCATTATACTAATTGGTCAATTAAATATTAATTGACAATTAACTTTCCATATATGGAAATGGTCGGAAGTCAATTCTCGGCGTAAACATACGAACATATACGGACGATTTAGTGCACTGAAGGAATGACAACCAGAAGTTTTTAAATGAGAATAAAACCGCTAAAAACGGACACAATATGTTGGATTTTTTTCTAAAAGTACATTAAACATGTTAGTAATGCATTGGTGAAGTGTACTCTTCTTGATTTATCTTGAAAAAGTTGCAATTATCGACACTTCGTTTCACCATTGAAAAGCCAACTGGGATCGCAACGAAGGGATATGGAACATATGTGTAATATAGCGGAGTGAGATCTCGCAACTAATTTGGATCATGTCTTGTCGCCTGACACACTGTTGTTGTTCATGGAACTACATTGTATGAACAGCATTTCCGTTCTAAAGATTCATTAAGACTGCATCAAAAATGTAAATATACAAAAATATAATGAAGAAACTTCTGGTGTCAAACTTTTGCTTTTGAAAAAGAAGATTATGTTTGTTAACTCAAAGTCATCTCAACTTTAAGATCAACATACGGCCAACTTAAGTATTTCTTAAACCGTGCTCATATGCAGTATATGCACCAGGATGCAAAAATACACCCGTCAGAGTAAATGAAAAATATTACAAATTAGATAAAATAGAAGTAAAATTATTAAAAACATAAACTGGAGTGTAATGTATATAATAGAAACAAAATAATGGTAAAGCAGAGTATAATGTTCGACACTTGCATCAACATGGCTTCCCGATGCACTACGGACCGCCTCCAAGTTTCGCTACGTACTGTAACATGTACGTTCTGTCACGGTGTGTTACGTTCAGTCCGTTTTATCACGGCCCATTACGTTTCTCGTTTCCGCCGTGACTGCCGTGGCAGATTTTTAAACTGTCAAAACATTTGCCACGGTGCTACGTTTGGCTATCCCGTTCCCCTGTGTTGCCTCACGTTTATCCCGTTTTGATCACGGTTGTCTGAAACGTGGCCGCCGTAACCGCCGAGAACATAGTGTAAACGCAACTATAAAAATAAGTTTTAAATGAAAATTTTTCTTCCGAAATACCGCGTTTAAACCGCTCAACTGGCTACAGTGCCATATTGCCTGGTGCTATGCGTTGACTAAATTTATCCCATCCGTCTGACTGAGAGCAGCCCCCATGTGCCTTGGTTGATTGGTAACTTTAAAACATATTAGTCGGATTGGGCGTGTTGTGACGTGGGTGAAAGAAGGCCGTAGTGGAGTCAATTTTCTGGACATTTCTATCCCGATATGCACCAGACTTTAAGTATCGTTGATTTGTAAATCTGATTTTATCGGTTCGACTTTGGGGCAAAGCGTCTTGAATCCGTGGTTTATCGTGACTTTGCACTTGAAATTTGGACGCGCTTTGCATGTCCGTGTGGTTTTGCGTTGGTCAAAATGTTACTTATGACGTCAAGAATGCATATTTTACGTT
Source organism: Rugalucina vietnamica (assembly GCA_964017185.1). Classification (NCBI taxonomy): domain Eukaryota; kingdom Metazoa; phylum Mollusca; class Bivalvia; order Lucinida; family Lucinidae; genus Rugalucina; species Rugalucina vietnamica. The sequence goes on from OZ024876.1 coordinate 41,580,038, forward strand.
TTCGAAGCCAATGATACACGTGTTAGCCAGCTGAGCACATTGTGTATTTTTTTAAAATCCGTTTTTAGTAAATCATGTATACAATTTCGCTGTCCATGTAAAAATGGTAATAATGATAATAATAATAATAATAACCTCTATGATTCTGGTGTCGTAGGTTGGGATTTAAACTTAATTGCACCAAAAGCTTTTGGTCGGTTTAGCATATGCCACTCAGTTGAACATAATGCGTGTTATATTAAATTACTTTCTTTATAATCCATAATGACACGAGTCACAAAAGGTAATTGGCGTCCCGGTAAAAATGATGTATCTTTATTCTGTCTGCCTCTCTGTTGTGCTCGTTGCCTTTGGTTTTGGTTAAGACTAGCCGGATGGCTACCTTGTTGGGAAATTGCTAGTCACACAGCTCTTCGAGTAAGTTGTCGGAAAAATTGTTATGCAGTGTGATACATTATCGTTCCCACTTGTTGTCTATGGCGGGACTTTGAATTTAATCCCATCGATTCCTGCACCAGGTCCCTCTATTCTTACTTTTCTGAATTCTAAAGTTCCCTTCATCATGTGTCATGATGTGTAACTGAAATGTTTTGCACGTCTTTCACATCGAATTCTGGTTTTGCGAGCTTTTTGACAGTTAACGTGTAAGCTGCCTTCGGCTCACGGCATTACTTATCAGAAAACATACCTTGTCATAATTTTAACAAGTTCACACATAACGAAACAGAAATATTAAGCCATGAATATTATACCATGAAACATATCGTAAGCCGAATGAGCAGCTATTTTCCCAATAGGTGGCCACTCAGTTACCTTAACTTAACTAAAAATATGAAAACATACATAAGGCGCCAACAGCACAAAAAATTTTAAACACCAAGACATAAAACAAAAAGAACCACTACAGAAGTATCGACTTGGAACGATCAGTAACACAAAGTTACTGGCGGGCTTAAACCGGTTTTACAGGTACCTAACCTCACCCTCAGCTTCTGCAGTGGTTCACAACATTTAGTTTGCTACGATGTTCACTCTGCAGTGACAAAAGCAATTGTGTCGTTTTCGCTTGAAAATCCGCCTTATATACCCGTGAGAGCTGTGCTGGTTCCCGGACTACAAAGGCGAAATGGTTGGAGCGCCTGCAATTTCCGGTATCAGATTAGTAACTTTATATCATAATAAGCGTCTGCTAATCAACTGGATTTATGCATCGTTTTGCACGTAAAGTAACAAATAAAGCTTAAAACGAAACAGAATCGTCATTATAGAAATGAACTGCATCTCTGTTCACAAAAATCAAAGTGATTTGCATTACTAATCAGTCAGTTAATTCGGTTTTAATTGGTAAATTAGGAAGAAAAAATCAATATCATTACGACGCTTGCTTTCTGCAAAGTCGTTTCGTTCTATGAAGGCGCACCGTGGTCTTTTCATTACACGTGAATATGTGACAGAGCTATTACATCTCGATGCATGCCATGGATGGTCCTGTACATGTTTCTCCGTAATCAAAGTAATAATAGACATTTACGCATTAAGACGGTGACGGATACGGACATTGAGCTTCAGTTGAAATCAAGCTTAAAATCAGGATCGTCTCAAAACCAAACTAAGTAAATAGAGAAATGACATATTTTATGTATACACGACATTGTAAAACAAATCTTCACATTATCAAATAAATCTGTTTCTTCCTGCACACAAGATTGTCAAAAGGCGGGGCAACGCCCTCCGACGGTGTCTCCATACTGTCCAAATTAGGAAAAACGGTTCTGTTAGCAGCAATTTCTCTGTTGCCAAAACGGTCAAGTTACCTGCAATTTTGTAGCAGCAATTTTGCCAGTAAGCAGCAATTTTGCAAGTAAATAAAAACGAAAACTGAGAGCCTTTAAGAGCAGTGAACGTATACTACTCAAAGTTTGATAAAATAGTACCAACACTGTGCAAACATTCCATCTTTTTTCACGTTGCCTGCCAGCGCTTTTCGCAGACTTGCAGAAACCATGGAAACTCCCTGAAACTGAAGTTGCCACTGTTGCATACACTAGCCAATTCTATCATTCATCTCCTCTTACTGGTTCAATCAACTGCAAAACTGTTTTGATATCGAAATGTCGATAGTTTTGTGTCTAAAATGCACTTTTTGAAAATTTCAAAAAATCTGTGATTTTTGGTTAATCACGATTTTTTACCAAAAGATTTATTTTCGCTCAAAACGTTGCCCTTTGGGCTTCGAGTATGGAACAGAAAACCGATTTGAGCTACGGGCATTGGTTTCGATTTTACAGTGTTTTAAAACATTTGTCATTGGACTGAACGTAATTTGTATTATGTGATTAAACATCTGACAACAAATTTTAAAAACGCTGGTTTGAGCTAACCAAAGTGCGTATTCAAAAACGGTTTTCATGCTCACCATGCAAAGGACAACATTTTAAAGCGGAAAAAAGTTTTTGGTAAAAATCGTGTTTTTAACCAAAAATCACAGATTTCTGTAAAAAATTTCAAACGTGCAATTTAGACACAAAAGTATCGACATTCGATTATCAAAACAGTTTTACAGTTGAATGAACCAGCAAGAGAGGATGAGTGACAGAATTGGATAGGGTAGGCAACAGTGACAACTATAAATTCAGGGGGTTTCCTTCGTTTCTGCAAGTCTGTGAGAAGGGCTCACAGGCATCGCGAAAAAAAAGCACGGTGATGGTGCTGCTATATATCTATAGCAAAATTTCGGGTGTTAGATTACCAATATGTCCTGTAATCAAAATAAAGTTTTGATGCTTATCAAAGTTTGAGAAGTACATTAATGAGAATGGGGATGGGCTATACCATGGTTTCGGCTACCAAATCCTCTTCAGTGACCCTTTAGATATGGCAACATGGAGCCAAAGTGAATTACTGTAATTTTGCAACTTTCAACAGATAAAATATGAAGGTTTGATCCTTTGGAAGCAGCAAAAACATTCAAAGGGAGATAGTATGGACTATATTGCACAATTTCAGGTAATGGACCCTCATCAGTAACCCTTTATAAACCGGCAACGAAAGTCAGGCTATTGTACTGCAATTTGGAAATTGGAAAATTTACATGAGAAGTCTAAATCCTAAACGGGATTCCTAAACGGGGTCAAATAATTCAAACATTGCTTACAAGTACGTATATTTCTCAAAGGGAGTGTTTGAACACTCTGAATATCTTTACTGATCTCAAAGAACCTAAATAGAAATATAATCTGCACTATTGATGATGTACGGGGAGACTTTTTAGGGCCGCCACACGACACAACACCAGGTGCAGTAATAGCAAATAAAATATAAAGGTTTGATCCTTCGGAAGCAGCAAAAACATTCAAAGGGAGATAGTATGGACTATATTGAGTATTCAATACTATCCAAATTGGACCAAAAATTTTAAATATTGGTTAGAAAATGTATCTAAACCGATAATAATTTTCTGATTTCTCAGAATATCCTCGCTGATCTCAAAGGACCGAACAGAAAATATAATCTGCACTACGGATGATGTACGGGGAGACTTTTTAGGGCCGCCACACGGCACAACACCAGCAGCAGTAACAGCAAATAAAATGAAACTGAGATCCTTTAAGAGCAGTGAACATATTAATGACATATCATGGTTTCGGCTACTTAAGCCTCTTCAGTGACCCTTTAGATATGGCAACATGGAGCCAAAGTGAATTACTGAATTACTCTAAGCAGCAATTTCTCCTCAGTGAAAAACGGTCAACGTAGTAGCAAATTTGCTGCAGCGATAAACGGTCCAAGATAGCAGCAATTTTGCTGCAGCGAAAAAACGGTGAAGTTAGCAGTAAATTTTCTGCAGCGAAAAACGGTCAACTTTGCAGGAATTTCGCTGCAGCATAAACGGTCATGGTAGCAGCAAACGTGCATGTTAACAACAAGTCTGCTACAACAGGCAAGTTAGCGGTAAATTTGCTGCAGCGAAAAACGGTCGTTAGCAGCATTTTCTGCTGCAGCGATAAACGGTCTAGCTAGCAGCACTTTTGCTGCAGCGAAAAACGGTCAAGTTATGCACAAGTCACTTGGGGCCGGGGAATACCGGGGCGTTTAACATTTTAGTTTTAAAGCCCACCCCCCCCCCCCCCCCCCGCTAAAAGCCCGGCACTGCGGGGTCAGATTTGTGGCACAATCCCTGCTAAAAGCTGCGGCTCCCCGGAGGCTGACCATAATATGGAACAACAGCTGGTTTTGTTCTAATAAAAAAAATAAATGTACATGAGAAACAGGCTTGAATTTCTACATGTAAATGTACAGGTACATTTGCAAATTAAATAAGGACCAAAAATTTAATAAAACGTTAGAAATACAACTAGAATCTAATTTGAATTAATGTGATCTTATACTGGATGGAAATTAAAACCTCGGCACATCCCCAGCAATGCCGGGACTCAAAGGTTAAACCCCGGTACATTAGTCCCGCTGCCTTCCCACTATCCCCCGCCCAAAAGAAGCCGTGGATACAAATGAGTGGTGCATTAGCAGCAAAGTCGCAGCAGTGAAAAGCGGTCAGGTTGGCAGAAAATTTCGCTGCAGCGAAAAAACGGTCAAGCAACAGTTTTGTAGCAGCAATTTTGTAGCATCAATTTTGCAAGTTGGCAGCAATTTTGCTGCAGCGAAAAACGGTCAAGTAAGCAGCAAATTTACTGCAGCGAAAAACGTTAAATTACATGTAGCAGCAAGTTGTTGCAGCGAAAATTTTTGTCGAAGATTTTGTTTCGTTTTTGCCTGGCTGTAAGCGCCATAGAAAACGATGATGAATGCCGCAAGCAGAATTTTGCTATCCAACCAAGGACCCAACGTCAACTTATTGTTCTTTCGCAGTTTGATCTGGCTGTAAGCCCTATAAAAACGATGATGAATGTTGTAAACATTATTTTTAACCTGTGAGCCGAGTTATGGACCGAAAATCCTTGCCAGCATTAAGAGTGAAAATAAAACTGACGATATTTTGTTTACGTTTTATTCTGGCTGTGTGCGTTATAGAAATCAATTATGAATGCCGCCAACATTACTTTTCGAACCTATGGCCCTAGTTATTGAGAAACATTTTCTGCCGGTAGTAAGAGTGAAATTTTTGTTTTCGTTTTAATCTGACTGTGAGCGCTAGAGAAAACGTTGATGAATGCCGCAAACATTTTTTTATTTTCTAATGTGCTCACAGCTGCAGCAAACTTGCTGCTACATGTAACTTGACCGTTTTTCTTCGATGCAGCAAAATTACTGCTAACACAGCAGTTTTTCGCAGCACTAAAATCGCTGTTCACAGCCTGACTTAAACGAAAACAACCGGAGACAAATTCGCTGCGGCAAAATTGATACTGACTTTACCGCTTTTCCCTGGAGCAGGTCTGCTGCTTAATTAACCCTTTTTCGATGCATCAAAATTTAGCCACACTAATACAAGACCGCTTTTCACTGCAGCAAAATTGCTGCTAACATGACACTTTTTCGCTGCGGCAAAATTACTGCTAACATGATCGCTTTTCGCTGCAGCAAAATTGCTGTTCACATTCAGAGTGAAGTGAAAACAATCGGAAACAAATATTTGCTGGGGCAACATCGCTGCCTACTCGACAGTTTTTCGCTGCAGCAGATTTGCAGCTAACTTGGCCATTTTTGCTGCATTAATTTGTTTGCTAACATGACCGTGTTTCGCTTCAGCAAAATTACTGCTAACATGACCGCTTTTTTTTCGCAGCAAAATTGTTGTTCACAGCCAGACTGAAACGAAAAACATCGGAGAAAAGAATGCTGAGGCAACATTGCAGCTGACATGACCATTTTTTCGCTGCAGCAGGTTTGCTGCTAATTTTTTGACCGTTTTTGCTGCATCAAAATTTCTGCTAACATATAAATAACCATTTTTGCCATCAAACCTGCAGCTTACATGACCGTTTTCCGCTGCTGGAAAATTGCTGTTACATGTAACACGGAAGCTTTTCGTTGCACCAGAAAACATTGTTTGAGGCATTCGTCAATGTTTTCTATAGCCACACTCACAGCCACACTATAACTTAACAATTTGTCGACAAAATCTTTTAGTATTTTTCACTTTTACTGCTGGTTTGGTTTATTGCTTGGGTCATAGGCGGGATGAAAAGTTCTGTTTGCAACATACATCATCATTTTCTATAGCGCTCACAGCCAGACAGAAACAAAAATAACCGTAAACAAAATTTTCTTCAGCAAAACTGCTGCTACATGTTAAAGTACCATTTTTCGCTGCAGCAAAATTGCTGCTAACTGGATCATGTATCGCTGCAGTAAAATTTCTGCTAACATGACCGCTTTTCACTGCATCAAAATTGCTATTCACAGCTATACTGAAACGAAAACAATCGGAAAAAAATATGCCGAGGCAACATTGCAGCTGCTAACTTGACCGCTTTTCGCTGCAGCAGGTTTGCTTCTAACATGACTATGTTTGCTGCTTACATGACCGTTTTTCGCTGCAGCAAAATTGCTGCTAATCTAACATTTTTGGCTGCATCAAAATTGCAGCTAGCATGACTGTTTTTCGCTGCAGCAAAATTGCTACCACCTTGACCGTTTACCGCTGAAGCAAATTTACTGCTAACATGGCTTTTTTCACTTTTACTACTAGCAGGGAATTTAATCCATAACTCGGGTCATAGGTTTGATAGAAACGTTTTGTTTGCAACATTCATAATCGTTTTCTATAGTGCTCACAGCCAGGCTAAAACGAAAAAAACTCATCGACAAAAAGTGTTGGTTCATGAAATTGCTGATAATTTGATATTTTTCACTGCAGCAAATTTGTTGCTAACTTGACCATTTGTTTCGCTGCAGCAATTACTTAAGGATTGGAATTCAGATTTAAGCTTTCACTGGATGATGAACAACATTAGGCTACTTTAATGTCTGTGAAGCCCGAAGGGCTTCTCGGAGACATTAAAACAGCTAATGTTTTTCATCATCCAGTGAAAGCTAAAATCTGAATTTCAATACTTATATTTACATTTTATATTATCAATCATGTATCAGATTTTCAGTTGCACATATCATCGCTCATTTTCATGTTATTTGACATTAAATCCGACTTAACGTAATTTTGGAACAGCCAAAACGTCAAATGTTTGCACTTAACGTCATGGTGGTACGCGACCGACGTCACGCCAACAAGAGTAAACAAACAACGTCACTGGTTGGTTTTTTACGTCGCCCCGCCAATAGGCGTGCCCTCTAGTTCACGTGACTTAATGTTTATCATTGGGAAATGAAGAACATCAAGAAAGATACTTTCATTTAGGGCGATTGCAATAAAAATGTAAATATTAGTCCATAAACGATTGAAAAAACCAACATGGACGAAAATAAGGGGTTGCGGTGTAAGATTAAAGGTTCGGAGGTTTGGAAACAAACTTCCGGATGGTTCGAACCTTCGGATCATATGAGCCGTGACGCGAGAAAAATCGGTCTTCGGGGGTTCCGACCCGGTTCAACACAAACCAGTCTGTACAGTCACAGAATAAAGCTAGAATCTTGAAAGTTTGATTATAAGTAAAGGTGAAAATGTGCTATCCATGTAGCGAAAACCTAGGGCGTAAGGTTACTGCACAGCTGATAAGTGCCTTTGTTTTCGCATATGCAAAAATCCGATTTTCTCATGACGCGGTTCATATATCGAACTAGATCATAGTTCTACATGTACATTTATGTAAATCCAGTGTTCCTACGATGAGCATTCATAAGCAAGAGTTGCTGAACTTAGCTTGTGTTGCCGTTGATGTGACGCAGAAAAAACGTCATATAACATCATACTTAAAGTTGAAAATAGCAATACACATATGTTAAAAATTAAAAACATATTTTATTGTTAAAAGTGTCACTTTTACAGCCACCGGAAGCAAACCACATTTACTGACTGTGACGCATATGTCATATATTTACTCCTTTCTACATTTCAGTTTCGGCAAAATTATGCCGTCATCAAAACATTCCTGAACATTTACTCAAGTTCCCATTTTGTCAAACTTTCAGCGAACATTTAAGTAGACACTTCATAGATAATCATAATTATTAATGGAATTCTATTTCTTTCCTGCATGTATACACACACCAGCTTAAGAATTCGCTCATTATAGATCTGTCAGGCAAAGACCTTGACATGTTATCATAACGTGTTATATACTGGACACTTTGATTTTTAGCGAACCTTCGATGTGACTGGATCCGAACTTCGGAACAAGATCCGAAGTCCGAACGTTCGGACTCCGGTTGACATCGCTATATTTTACCCGAAGTCCGGGCTCTCTTAATTCGAAAATCTCTACTAGGCTGCCCCCGTGACCGTGAACAAGCGGTTCTGGAAAGAATTTTGAAAACGGTGGACAGCAACGGACGACGGACGGGTACCGATGAAAGCCGATACTAGTAAAAGCTTTCCGTGAGCCTAACGGCTCAGCCTTTTTAAGCTATAACATCATCGCCCGAGACGTCAAACTTTCATTTCCAAATTGAACACTTTTAACTCCGAATTGCAAAAGATGCTTCTCGTCGTCTTTATCATGGTGTAAAATGTCGTAGCTTATTAGGTTTGCTAAGGTCTGCAGGCATGTAACTGACCACAGTGACCAAAATAAATGTTTAACGGCAAACTTATCCGGCAGGACTATCGATAAACTTTGAAAAACATTTTTTCCGACTACACTACGAACTAGTTTCGAAAGTTATTGTTGGGTTAACGACGCTTCTTCGTGTACTTAATTAAGAAATAGATTCCATTCCCTGATTTTCATGGAGCTATGAACCACAGTGGGTCGACTGTAAAGTAACTGAACGCCGAAGGGGCTCGTGTACAATTTGCAAGCGACCCACTGTGGTTCATAGTTCATAGCTATTTACGCTTCAAAACCAAACTCATTGCTTATATTAACATTCATTTCTCTCTATTGCGTATTGAAAAATTATCAAATTGATCACATTAACAAGCAAACAGAGAAATCATGCACGAAGTGTGTTCAAACAGCGGAACGACATCGATGACGTCATGACGTTTACAACGTCCAATTACACCGAGAAGAGCCATGGGTTTGATGACGTCAAATTTGGATCTAGACTCGTACACTCAGCTGATGAGTACAATCTCCATGGAGCGAAACGTCTCTTCACCATTCCGAATGTACTTTCAGCCTCGTGTCCATCCGTAAAACAAGATGGCGAAAACAAGTGGTTTTTACACACCAATTGTTTTACATAGAATTCCATCGTTAATAGAAAGAACTGCTCACCGACACTTCGAATTCGCTGTTTGATGAAACACATATTTAAATTTCTATCAATAAAATTTTCTTCTCAAAATTCTGCGTTTTCTTTTTCTAACAGATTCATTTTTCAGCTGTTTGTCATCGTGTTCACTCGTGTGGGGCCGTTTCCGGAACGAGCCGAACACATATGCCGACGTTTACGGAAACTGACGTCGAAAATTAATTTATTCCAGTTGAAAGGTCAGGATTTGGCCTTGTCCAATGATATACACGTATTTCTATGACGTCAATCAGGTCGGCCATTTTGAATTCGGCGCGCGGCGTTTGACGTCAGCGTTACGTTGCAACACGCGCTGCATTATACTAATTGGTCAATTAAATATTAATTGACAATTAACTTTCCATATATGGAAATGGTCGGAAGTCAATTCTCGGCGTAAACATACGAACATATACGGACGATTTAGTGCACTGAAGGAATGACAACCAGAAGTTTTTAAATGAGAATAAAACCGCTAAAAACGGACACAATATGTTGGATTTTTTTCTAAAAGCACATTAAACATGTTAGTAATGCATTGGTGAAGTGTACTCTTCTTGATTTATCTTGAAAAAGTTGCAATTATCGACACTTCGTTTCACCATTGAAAAGCCAACTGGGATCGCAACGAAGGGATATGGAACATATGTGTAATATAGCGGAGTGAGATCTCGCAACTAATTTGGATCATGTCTTGTCGCCTGACACACTGTTGTTGTTCATGGAACTACATTGTATGAACAGCATTTCCGTTCTAAAGATTCATTAAGACTGCATCAAAAATGTAAATATACAAAAATATAATGAAGAAACTTCTGGTGTCAAACTTTTGCTTTTGAAAAAGAAGATTATGTTTGTTAACTCAAAGTCATCTCAACTTTAAGATCAACATACGGCCAACTTAAGTATTTCTTAAACCGTGCTCATATGCAGTATATGCACCAGGATGCAAAAATACACCCGTCAGAGTAAATGAAAAATATTACAAATTAGATAAAATAGAAGTAAAATTATTAAAAACATAAACTGGAGTGTAATGTATATAATAGAAACAAAATAATGGTAAAGCAGAGTATAATGTTCGACACTTGCATCAACATGGCTTCCCGATGCACTACGGACCGCCTCCAAGTTTCGCTACGTACTGTAACATGTACGTTCTGTCACGGTGTGTTACGTTCAGTCCGTTTTATCACGGCCCATTACGTTTCTCGTTTCCGCCGTGACTGCCGTGGCAGATTTTTAAACTGTCAAAACATTTGCCACGGTGCTACGTTTGGCTATCCCGTTCCCCTGTGTTGCCTCACGTTTATCCCGTTTTGATCACGGTTGTCTGAAACGTGGCCGCCGTAACCGCCGAGAACATAGTGTAAACGCAACTATAAAAATAAGTTTTAAATGAAAATTTTTCTTCCGAAATACCGCGTTTAAACCGCTCAACTGGCTACAGTGCCATATTGCCTGGTGCTATGCGTTGACTAAATTTATCCCATCCGTCTGACTGAGAGCAGCCCCCATGTGCCTTGGTTGATTGGTAACTTTAAAACATATTAGTCGGATTGGGCGTGTTGTGACGTGGGTGAAAGAAGGCCGTAGTGGAGTCAATTTTCTGGACATTTCTATCCCGATATGCACCAGACTTTAAGTATCGTTGATTTGTAAATCTGATTTTATCGGTTCGACTTTGGGGCAAAGCGTCTTGAATCCGTGGTTTATCGTGACTTTGCACTTGAAATTTGGACGCGCTTTGCATGTCCGTGTGGTTTTGCGTTGGTCAAAATGTTACTTATGACGTCAAGAATGCATATTTTACGTTTTCGAAGCCAATGATACACGTGTTAGCCAGCTGAGCACATTGTGTATTTTTTTAAAATCCGTTTTTAGTAAATCATGTATACAATTTCGCTTTTTATTAATGGTGGTATGGTGGTTCCAATGTCATAAATTTATTTTTAAACAAAGCATGTTTCTGATTTTATTACTTAAACCCCTGTTATACCAGGGTGTTGTTCTCATGGCGCTCTAAAAATGTAGAACGCCGAGATAAGAGCGGTACAAACGCCATCAACGACATTGCAACGCATTGGCATCGCCAGCGAACGTCGTGGAAACTCCTAGAACGCACAGGGTCGGTGTTTCTTTTGGACATGCCAAATTAACATTTTATTGCCATTCATCAAATTTTATATCATATGGAGTGCAAACAGCTACACTATTTCTTTATCATTCTTGGTGAGATTCTTGGGGCATTTTAACAGTAATTCCATGTGAAAGGAACTGCTAAGGTTATACCTGGCCATTACATGATTCTCCTCTGCTGCCAAAGTTTACAAGAACACCTTGAAGCAGCCTCTTCTTGTTTTGCAAATACAGAAAACTTAAATGAACAGGTTTTAATCCAGAAATGATAAATTTACATACAAAATACTTCTGGTGATAAAACCCATGCGAACGCAATTTCAATTTACTCACAGGTTGATTTGCACACCGGAGTATATTTACACGCCAGAGTATATTTACACGCGTGTATTTTTGCGCATGCGAATTGGACTTTATACTGTATTACATTATATATTACATTCTAAAAATCAAGTAGTGTGTTAGTCAAATCAGGGAACTGGTCAACAGTTCCGTGGTCAAATATACGAGTATATGTGCGCTTTTTTATGACCAGAACAACGGGATTTTTTTTATGTGTGTGTGTTGTGTGTGTGTGTGGGGGGGGGGGGGGTTATTGTCCAAGGAGCACCCGAAGGCTCAACAGGGAGGTTGATTTTTGTTGTTGCTGTTGGAGAAGCCTGCGCTTAACTTTTGTTACAGTATATGAATGATTTATTTTTGAGGTCTGAGATCTCGTGTTTGCATGGTGTGTTTAATCGTTTTATCAGGGAATTTGGCCATTAATTACACGTGTCAAAGGATGTTGATACCAGAAAATCAGCTGTACAGGGCAATCATCGATAAATCAAAGCGGCCGCTCCCAAATAAAATCTAGAGGCTGGCGAATATTACGTGTTTCTGAAACATCGATGATTTCGTCATGCTTCAAGTTACCATTACATTTATTGTTGTATCCATTTGTTCAGGAATTGCATTCGGAGCTTAATGGATTTGCAAACTATATCAGTTAAGTACTGTTGGGGTGTTTCAATTTTGCAATGCCTTGGCTTTGGTCCGAATATTAATGCCGTTTGTTTGATTCTAACATGGAGTAAGTAACACGGTAATATTTTTGTTCTTACATGTAGTGGTTGTATTTTACGGACGAACTGATATGAAACGTATTCGTATTAATTGTATGTATATTTCATGTATCAAAACTTTAATTGGTCAAGTAGTAGCTGACTATTCAGAGTGTGTACTGTTTCCAGGTCCGCATTTCTGCATGAAACGGTTGCTCGGGGGGAATTTAAAAAAAAAAAAAAAACATTTGTCTGGCTATTTTCCCGTACAACTTTCTAATCTGTTGCTTAGGTATTATTCCATTGTGCATTCATTATTTGATTTTTCGTTACATGTTCTATATTATGCCTTTTTGCTTTCATAATAAATTCTAAATGGTCTGTGTTTTACATGTGTTACTAGAATAATCGTTTTATTATTTTGCTTATTTCCAGACTAAGCAGAACCACCAGGAAACAGGATACTTAAGATCGTTGTTTATTTTGAAGGGTTGGAAGGGTGCTCAATTATTAATGTCTGCCTATCAAAACGGTATTGTCTTCGTAAATGCAAAACATGCAAGAACACGAACAATATATATCATATCGGGATATCATGTATGGTGCCGACTTTGTTACAAATGCGATTTTAATATTTCGCATCGCATATTCTACAGTCATGTTCTATGAAATTGTCAATTCAGTATCAAAAAAAGATAAAATGGTGGTATGGTGGTTCCAATGTCATAAATTTATTTTTAAACAAAGCATGTTTCTGATTTTATTACTTAAACCCCTGTTATACCAGGGTGTTGTTCTCATGGCGCTCTAAAAATGTAGAACGCCGAGATAAGAGCGGTACAAACGCCATCAACGACATTGCAACGCATTGGCATCGCCAGCGAACGTCGTGGAAACTCCTAGAACGCACAGGGTCGGTGTTTCTTTTGGACATGCCAAAAACAAACGCCGTCGTTCTGCATTCTAATTAGATAGCAATGTGGACGTCGTGCGGACATCGTAGCAACGTAGTGAGAGCTTCATCAACGCCCCTGGAGCTCCACTGGTGCGCGGTGAAATCGTTGTGCAAACGCCGTGGTAGGCAATGGCGTTTGCACAACGATGGTATGGCGTCCATCGCGATCTCACTGCGTTTTCACCGCGCTCATACGACGCGTCTACGGCGCTTTTACGGCGTGTCATTAATCTTACTACGCCTCTGTGGCAGCTGTAAGGCCCTGTCACGGCGTTTGTTGCGTTCACATGAAGCTTTTACCGCGATCCCGTGGCGTTTGTAAGGCGTTGTCACGGCGTTAATTGCGCTCGCATGAAGCATTTACCGCGTCCAATGGCGATTCTTGTAATACAATAGATGAAAAAGATATGCAATTTTAAATATGTCAAAAGCAAACAAAACACTATTTAAATGAGATGCACATAAATTTATTTCACTAAGTCTATCGAACAACAAGCTAGTTTACTTATACAAATTGCTGCTGCTGCTACCCTCTCCATCCCCTGTTGCCAGCTATGTTACATGTTTGAAAGCAAACGTTCAAATGACGGAGAATTTGTTTCTGACTTGCCTACAAGCCGTCAGCTCAGTACCAGAACGCCGTGGAAGCGCGGTACGAACGCCGTGTGAACGCCAAGAGTGCATACACCAAGAGTGCCGCGCAAGCCCATGACGGCGTCATGCCAGCGCAATGGAACCTGATAGAACACACTATGAACTCTTTAGTAACGCATTGGATTCGATGAGAACGCCATGGTTTGCATTGTCACAAATAAAATAATTTTTCCTCGGACTTTCGCGGCGGTCAGGAAAATTTAAGAACGCCGTGCCAATGCCATGGAAACGCCTTTTGGTTTGACAGGGGTAAACTTAACCAAAGCCACTCGCCTTGTCAACCAGGAGTCGCAGGTTGGACTCCGGACATCCCCAGCCTTTTTTGTGTGACTTCAGACCTAGGTCCCATCTCGTATGACCAGAGCTATTTGATTGGACGTGAAATCCTAAATAAACCAACATACAGGTGACTTACCAAACATCAATTATCGTTTGCCGCGCAAGCTGTCGGTTCTTGTACCAATTACAGACTTATCAAAATTTTGATAACGGTGTGTTCCACAGCTAATATGATTTCATGTTGTTATCAGAATTTTGATAAGGCGTTGAATGTGACTGCGTTTCCCTAAAATAGGATAGGCTATCGAAATTCTGATAAGGTTTTACACATAGTTGACAAACCAAACACCAATCATCGTTTGCCGTGGAAGCTCTCGAATCCTGTATCAATTACAGACTTATCAAAATTTTGATAACGGTGTGTTCTAGAGCTTATATTAGTTCATGTTGTTATCATAATTTTGATAAGACGTTGAATGTGACTTTTCGTTTCCCTAAAACAGAATTAACTATCAAAATTTTGATAAGGTTTTACAATGTCTTGAGAGGACAGCAATACATTATTAAATGTGTTTATCACAATTTTGATAAAGTAATATTATAAAAATTTTGAGAGTAAAGATTTTATACATAATAACCTACAAGGCAGTTAAAAAGTAATCAAAGATTCATACATAATATGTCATCAGAGGAATTCATTCTTATCCTTAGCCCGCTTGAAATTGAGGTACTGGAGAACCTCAATTGAAATCGGATGCTGTTCTTAGTGTTAACGTTTACACTAAGCGACGCGTTTACAATAAGTGACACTACACTTAAGTGGCCTACCGAATATGTTTGATTACCCTGACACCCACTAATACACTGTGCATTTGATCATACAGCAATTTTATTGTGCATAAAGCTCTAAGAAGTGGTTGCAGATGCAACAAATTTTGTAACTTACATGATCGAATTGTAGACGTCAAACGTCATTAACATTAGTACTTACTTTGCGAATAAAATTTATCAATTCGAAGTATTTGTTCTGTTAGATATAATTATGACCTCGACTTTATACGCAGCAAAAATACCATAATGACGTCAAAATTAATACACCTACATTTAAGAGGAAACCAAAATTTTGATGCATTTTTCTGATGCGACGTTGCTAAACACCAAAACTTTACGTTTTACATGGAGAATGTTGAAATAAATGTTTATCACATAGATTATCTTTTTGCCTGTGCATCGTGGCAGACTGTTTTTCACGGACGTCAAACCATACGCCCTAACGGTAAACCGATTCTACAACTTATCTGTAAAATCAATAATGCTTAAAAGGCATTTCGTGTCATCAAAATGCATTTCAAATTATCACCTTGATACTCTACATTAAAAACAAAATGTGAATGAGCCTGTGTGTGAGAAAGCCAACAATTTGGGTTACGACCAGGTCCGACACAAACCGGGCTGTACAGTCACAGAAGATGGTTAGATGTTTGAAATTTTGTATTTAAGTAGAAGATGGATTGTACTATCCGTGTAGCGAAAACTAAGGCGCTGATCAGCTTCGCGCTTATCGCGAAAATGATCTGCGCCTTTGTTTTCGCCCAAGCATTTTGTTGGATTTCTCATGCAGCGGCTAAAGTGGGATTTGTCTGGAAGCTTGATGTGCACTTTAGTGCCATTTGACGGCAAATTTAAGACAGAAAACAAACAATGTAATTTCCGAACAGGTCCGACACAAACCGAGCTGCACAGCACGGAAGATGGCTAGAGGCTCGAAATTTTGGATTTAGAAAGAAAAGGCATTGTACTGTTTTTGTAGCAAAAACAAACGCTGATCAGCTGATCTGCGTCTTTGTTTTTGCAAAGACAAAAATCCGGTTTTCTCCCGACGTGGCTCAAGAAATAACATCTGAAACATTAAACCGACAAATACGGTTTTAAAGTAATGATATAAGATCACAAACTTTGATTTTTCTCACATGGGTTTTATATATTGTATTATGGGTCTCTTAGTGGCGATGCCAATGGTGTCTTTTCTGTATACTTTTGTCAGGCTTTTGTAAATTCTGCGTTGATATATGGCTATCTTAGGTGTACTCTTCGCACGATGAAATAAATATTCTTTTTTTAGAAAAGAAAAATCAAAGAAACTTATTTTCTTAGAGAAAATTCGGACACTTAGGAATTTAGACGGTTTTATTGTCATTTGACATCAATTTGAAATATATCCACTTAAATTTGCATTATGGTCTTAATGATAAAAACTAAAATTTCTATTTTAAATTACTGATGATCTTTCCATAAGGTAAACATGTCCGTGTTATGGTCCCCCTTAAACGTTACTTTTATATATTTTGGCGGACTTAAAGAAAGCAACTTTATGTCGCTTATCAATAATTGCTTTAAACTAATTTACATGCAAGTTAGACTGAAGCATAACATACACATGATATGGCGAATCCTAACACCATATGCACTATTTATTCATAAAATGTTCTCTGAATTCTTTGCTAAAGTTGCTTTTACTATTTTTACTATTTGGCCTCCTTTAGGAAATTGTCTTTGATTTGGACTACCCTTGTGTAAATTCTCGAAATTGCAGCTTAACTATCTGGCTTTCGCTTCCGGTTAATCAGGGTCACTGAAGAAGGTTCATTCACCGAAATTGCGCGATATGGCTCATGTTTTCTCCCTTTGAATATTTGAACTAAATATAGGCGCTTTCTTTCAAAGTCATTTAAAGCGCTAGCGTTTTTCGCTGACGTCTAACGCATAGTTCTCAAAACAAAAAGGCATTCGATTACAGCGCCAAACGTTACGATTTACGTTAGCCTCGTGCCATTATACTGTGTTAGACAAATTTTTTAATTTGTTTCAATTTTACGCGCAATTGATTTTTTTAACCATTTTTCAAAACGTTTTAATGCAAATGAAAGCCAACCAACAGCATTCATTTGTTGTTGTTTTTTGTGTGTTTCTTAAAGTTTCCAGAAATCATGTTGGACCTGAAGAATTGTTTTCGTCTCCATTGACCTATTATGCATTTTTTCTGTTAAATTTTGGGTAACGCTTGAAATCATGCTGTATGGCGTTAATAACGAACACTGACATTTCGCTTTTGGTACTGAAGTTAAGCAGACTGATTGTACTTTTTCAGGTTAACAAATATATTTCGGAAAAATCCTGTTTTCTTAGAGGTTGATTCGATAATGTAAGTGTTGTATTTTTAAAGTCTGTTAGTATAGTACAATTTGGGTTAACATGAGAATACCTATTTTCTTATTTTTGATCCAAAGCATAGATTGTGGGTACCCAAATCAATGTTTTGAGCAGAAATATTAAGATATCACTTTGTCCAATGAGTTCCGGTTTGAGTATTTCATGGCCTGGAGAGTTTAAGGTCTGATTTCGGCCTCAGATTTTGGTAAAATAAATTTTGGAATTGAGATGAGAAAAGTATTCCTAAAAGCAGCCATATGCCTCCTCTTTTAAAATCTAGAACAGACTCTTTATTCGTCTTACAAGTGTTGCCATGGTAACACACAGAAAACCATAGGTAGAGCATATTTTGCACGTTTTGGCTCATTTTTGGCCATTTTTGAACACAATTTTTAATTTAAGTACCGGTCCATGCGACGAACAAAATAATGCTTTGCATACAATTTGTCTGGATAATTATTCATAATCATTTCATTCAAGATAGTGTTCGTTGTATGGGCCGGTACTTGAAAATGTTGTTTAATAGTGAAAACTAGACCTAAAAAGTGCTAAAAGTGGTATTTCTTTATTTTCTGAGCGTTGTCATGGCACCATTTACAATTTGATTAAAAAGTTGTACTAGATTTTGAAAGCAAGGACACATACTAAGTCTTGCTATTTGCAGTGCTTTTCGCATCACATTACGAAAACATGTCCATGCAATATACAGAGGTTTTTAAAGTTGTAAAAAATTAAATTTTCAGAAGAAAATCTTTGATATTTTTCTTATTTTTGCTCAAAACATAGATTGTGGGTACACGTTAGAACCGCCTCGGTGAGGCGGTTCTAACGAGCACCCACAATCTATGTTTTGGAGCAAAAATAAGAAAAATAGGTATACCCCTGCATACCCCAGTTTTTCTATATAAAAGTGGGGTTTAAGGGGGTATTCATTGCACGGACATGTTTTCCTGATGACAATTCCAAAATTCAATTTTTTACCAAAACCTGAGGCCAAAATCAGGTTTTAAACTCGTCTTAGAAGAGATTATTTTCACAAATAGCAAAGATGTGAGCATTGAATGATGTTTAGTTGCTGTAATCTTAACATGACGTCATGAAAATGGTCAATGACGTTTCGCCGTTGATGTCATTAACGTCTTTATATCACTATTATAAAAAGAAGCAAGGACTAAAATTCTCGAAATTGTATTTCTTGAAAATCAATTTCTACCACAAAGGCTTATATGTATGTACCGAATGGTTTGATTTGAAACACTTTTCTTGGGTAGGCTCAAACCTGAACGATTAACCAATAATCAAGTTTAGAAGCTTTGCTTGGAGACACAAACGGACCATCTATATATGAGCCGCCTCATGGGAAAACCAACAATCTTCAAATGCGAAAACAAAGATGCAGATCAGCTTCACGGTAACCGCGAAGCTGATCAGCGCCTTTGTTTTCACTACGCGGATAGTACAATTCCTCTTCTACTTAAATCTGAAATTTCAAGCTTCTAGCTCTTTTCTCTGGCTATACAGGCCGGTTTGTGTCAGACCTGTTTGGAAACCACATTGTTGATTTTCCCACGAGGTGGCTCATATTTAAGTCCCATTTGGGCAGGGGCCCATATTCCCACCAGACCATGCGTTTTAGTTATCAAGCTATCTAGCTGAAATGTAACTTTATCTCTTTTCCCGCAAAAATCATGAATCAGCGCCACCACCATGCTAAAGCAGACGAATTTACCTTTTATTTGGCTGAGAAACAGACGAAAAATCAATATCAAATAAATCTGACCCTAAAACACATGCAGCAGTGATAGTATTTTGTGAGCATACATTATAGTTCACTGCCTCATTGGCTGAGTCTGTGTGACGTCATAGTAATTGATGCTAGCTGAAGCTGATTATCAATGATTAAACATTTTCTTTATTTCATTATCTCTTAAATCTATGCAATGAATGTGTTTAGTAAACTAGAAACATAGTTGTATGTATTTTAAGAGTTCATTTCCAGTAAACATTTACTGAATTGCATCTTAAACCAAAGGGAATCATCATTTTTGTAAGTTTGACCCTGCATTTTTTGGCATTTTCATCAGCCTGGAAAACCCCTCCTCCTTGACCATTGTTTTAAGCATAAGCGTGGGAAAGTTTACAAAAAGTCATTCTTAAATCATGATTTTATCATTATGTGCCCTCCCAGCCAAAGTTATACCTACCAGGATTGGCTGAAATGAGAGCAAACAAAGGTCACCCAACCAATTTCTTTGTTTACAACTCATGGAAAATTTTTGTTTGGCATAATTTCTTAGAAGGGGTAATCCAGGGAGATTGCAATTTTCCAGTGATAGCATATGTATACTGAAAATGCTAACTAGCCAAAAATATCCTCTTGGTACCCTCTAAACCAGACAGAATCATTAATTTTGTAATGAAAAACAAGATTTTTCTGATGCATTCAGAATGTAATGTAGATTTAATGCATCTAAGTTAGGTAGCAATGCAAAAGTTTTACACCAACATAAATCTAGAATATTTTTGGTTGCAACAGCAGAACGTTTATAAAGTTTTATCTTTGCATGTCCATGCAGTGTGCATTTAAAACTGTACATTGATTGTAAATGAATGGGTACTATTAATAGCACATATTATATTCAATCTTGTTAGCAGTGGGTGTATTAATAGCTCAGCCTCTCTTACAATCAATGAATCATGGATGACCTACTTGTGGGGTATGATAAGGTATAGTGTTTACACTGTTTATGATATTTTGGTGAATGAATCATGTTTTTGTTATATATCATAATACATGTATCAAATATCACAAATATCACAAATATGATTCTGTTCTGAATGTTTCATTGTTTATCCCTGGAAAGTATTCAAGATATGCCTAACTTAAATAAAACAAAGTTATGTAGCCGTTGATTTAGCATGATGAATCAACACGTAGACGTGTTGAATTACTTTATTTATAGGATGCTCGCAATTCTCTATTTGAATACCAAATTATCGTTTTCATTGCTTGTGTAGAACCTGATCGTTTACCTATAAAACTTCTTTCTTATCAAACGTCAAGTCATCGTAGAGCATAAAACAAAACACCATGCACACCCTATGGAATTGGCACCATTATTTCAAGTGACAATGAAAGCATCCACAGTAGTGCATTTCTGGAACGACCAGTTATAAAAAATACAAATACAATACAATGCTACATAATCAATAGTGACCACGTTAAAATATGTTGAAGTTGCGACTCCATTTCTCTGTGACTCGTCCTTGTTCAAGCTTGGTGGCAATGCTTTGTAGATTCTCAGATAATCTTCAATACAAAGTTTTATGATTTCATTAGTAAACTCATACTCCCCAGGCGAAAATCTAAATATATGAGTAGAACTGATTGTAATGGTTAAACCGTTATTGTCAATATCCATCTGAAACTCATCTTGTCTCAATATGACATGAAGGCATAAATATAGCTTATTGATGACTCGAAGTTTCTTGTCGTTACATTCAGGTATAGTGAACTCTGAGACCAGCTCCAGGTTTTGCTCAGCTATGTCGTCAT
This sequence comes from Rugalucina vietnamica, assembly GCA_964017185.1. Lineage (NCBI taxonomy): Eukaryota > Metazoa > Mollusca > Bivalvia > Lucinida > Lucinidae > Rugalucina > Rugalucina vietnamica. Next base: position 41,601,186 of record OZ024876.1, read on the forward strand.
TATATACCATATCGCATATTGGAAACAGATCTGAAAGACCTACATAGCACGGTCGTCCTTCTATAAGTTGTACAAATTGGGCCAATGTGTCATCCATTGTGTTATAAGCTAGACTCATCTGAACTACCAGATAATCGACAAAAGATACTCCGTTTTGATCAACAGTCTTAAGATAGATCTTAACACCTCTCAATGTCTCGAAAACATTTTCGAAATACGTGTGTATTCGTTTGGTACGAAGCAGTTCTCGATTTAAACGATTCTTTGTTCCAAATGTAAGTTTAATAAACATGACTAAGCAGTATGCGGCCTGTCTGCGCATCTTCCAGTCACATTTGTCCTTGCCAAATGAAATATCGTTACAGTAGAATGGACGACACACCATCTAAAATACAAGAACATGTGTAGGCGTTTAAAAACGAATATGCACCTTATGTCTTGGGCGCATACATGTAATTATGGACCTTATTTGAATCAATTACGTTCATCAAGTAAAATGCATGTACATGCACATGCGAGTAATGAGTGTTAAAAAGTTCGTTCTGCAGTTTACGAAGTAATTTCGAAGTATTTTACCAGTAATTGTGAAGACAATAATGCATTTTCCATGAAACTATTATTTTCTGTGTTAAAATATGGCGGTTCAAACAATGTCATACGTCAAGTTGCTTCACAGATTTATATGTTCGAAGCATACGGTACATGTACATTGTGTATTTGAAAAGTTTAAGAATATTTATTTCTCCAAAGCCATAGATGTTTTGACAGTTAAATTCGTTTTTACAAGTTCATAGTTTGGCATGTCAAAAACATTTTTAAATGGTGAATATTACGTTCAATTAGGGTGTATGTATCGAATAAAATAGGTTCTGGGCACATTGGTCTTCGCATGGCAAAGATAATATGTTGTATACAAATGTAAAAGTAGGCAATGTTCAGGAAAAGGCGTTATCAGAAAGAAACTCCCACTCGAAAAACCGAGGTGGGGAAAAATCTATTGACAATAAGGTACTTATGCTAAATGGAACAAATTATTAGCCGAGTGAGAAGCTAGGCGGCCACTCAGGTACTCGAATTTAACTAAATGTATGAACACGTACAAAAGGTCGTAACAGCACAAACATAATATATAACACCAAAACATAAAACAAGTTGAACCACTTTGGTACAAAAATTCAAATGCTTAAAATTTGGTACTTATTTTTGACCGCCCATTTACCGTAATATGGTACTTGATGTAGCATCCCTGGCCGTTACTCACTTCAAATACATCCAAACATTTATTTATTTATTTTTTTTTTTTATTTTTTTTTTTTTTTGCTAGCATCAGGATAACATGTACTACGTGAAATGTATAACCCCTTGAACCCCAATTTATGTAGTAAAACTGTGGTATACAGGGGTGTATCTTATTTCCTTATGTTAATTTGATCCACAGCATAGATTGTGGGTGCTCGTTAGAATCACCTCGCTAAGGCGGTTCTAACGTATACACACAATCAATGTTTCGAGCCAAAATATTACAGCTTTCAAATTTTGTCTAATGATTTTTTATTATTATTATTTTTTACAGCTGATAAAAAGCTCTGTATATTTCATTGGCAAATTTTCGTAATGTATTACTATGTTAACTTGAAGGACGAAATGCAAGGTTGCAGAAATGGAAATTTTGAGCAATTAGAACGTACTAAACACCCTTTATGTTATTGTTGCCCTTTGGGTGCGCTTTGAAGTTGTTGTTTCCCATGCGCTTAAATTTGGGTAAATGTTGACAATAATTTATTATTATTATGTACTGACCAAAGGTGAAAACGCTACAATTCTAACAAATAACAATAACAAATATCGAGTAAGATTTCATATTATTTCCCAGACATCCAGCAACCGATTAGTTGAAGCGTCATTGCATGATCTCTATTAATGGCAAGGTTACATTCCTCTTGGTGTTTTAATCCTTTGTCGTCAAATTTAGCAAATGCGCATGCGCAGACAATTTTGTTTTGAATTTAATGAAGTGTCATGCGCGTATTGAATTAAAACACACTCAAAAGTCACTACACCTTTGAAACAAGCTCGTAAATCAATGTCAAATTTATCAGTTTTTTAAATTGTCTCCCTTGGACATCACAAATAGGGACAGTTAATTGTTTGGTATTCTGCGATGTATCATGCACTTGTCAGCACATTATTCCTTCCATGTATCGACTGGGAATGGCCCCAGATTTTGATGCAACAGCGCATTGATTTCCCTATGGAGAATGCACTGTTCAAATTTCAAGTGTCGCATTTAGACCCACTTGTCAAAACGATCAAACAAGTTTGTGATCAGCCCTTTTAATTTTCTGATTATTGGTTTCACAGACAACCGTTTGATGTACTCTCTTATGGTTGGAGTTGTTCTTCTGTTTGGATTCCTGAAGGCCAAAACTGTGTAAGACTTCTTTACTTAATTGTACACCTGAAAATTTGGACCCCTTTCAAACTTGGAACGTATTTCATTCATGCCATTTAACACCCGTTTACTGTTATGCTCAAACAAGTCAATTGAAAATTCAAAACGATTTGAATTTCTGGAAGTTTTCGTTATCGAGATATATGACAGAAATTTTGTCATTTTTTCAGTTTTGTTCAGTATATTTCCTTAAATTAAATAAACAAAATGCAAAAAAAGAGCAAATCGGACGTACAAATACCTTCTTAAGGTCCACAAACTGAGTGTTCGGGTCACAACCAAGCACTACACCATTTTCAATCTTGCTCAATAAATCGAAACTAAGATCAAGAGAATATCGTGTATTTGATTTGTCCTGTTGACCACCAGGAGCCCCACATGACCACAGCTCGTTTTGCTCTGGATTGTCAGTGTTACATAAATAACAGAAATAATTTCTGTATGTCTGGTTGAAGGGGTCGGAGAAGGAATGACATGCAGCTTCTATACCTAAGAATGGAACATATTGGCATCAGGAAAACATGTCCGTGCAATGTATACAACTGATAACCCACTTTTATATAGCAACATTGGGGTATGGAGGGGTAATCCTATTTTTCTTATTTTTACTCCAAAACATAGATTGTGGGTACTCGTTAGAGCTCGTTTGAGCAAAAATAAGAAAAATAGCAAAAAAAAAAAAAAAAAAAAAAAAAAAGAAAAAAAAAAGAAAAACTGCTGAAATTTTTCAATTTTTAAATCTTAAAAAATCCCTGTACATTACATGGGCAAGTTTTCGTAATGGACATTGTGACATATTTCAAAGAAAGAGTTTCAGATGTTAAAACTGTAGTAATAGATCAAGATATTAATAGCATAGGGTATTTAAGGCCTGGTTGTGGCCTTCGATATTGCTTAAATAAAGTTTTAGAATTAAAGGAAGGAGATCACATACTTATCAATATGTGTTTCATAAGTTTTCATGCATTACGAAAACACGCCCATGTAATATACAGAATTTTTTTTTTTTTTTTGTTTTGAAAATGAAAATTTTCACAGAAGAAAATTTGATATTTTTCTTATTTTTGTTCAAAACAGATTGTGGGTACACGTTAGAACCGCCTCGGAGACTCCGAGGCGGTTCAGGCTAACGAGCACCCACAATCTATGTTTTGGAGCAAAAATAAGAAAAATAGGTTTACCCCTGCAAACCCTAGACTCAGACCTTCAGCTGTTATTTACAATCTCCATGCATGTTTACACAAAAGCATTCCGAATGTGTCATACAGCCTCAGTGCCAAGCGTGTACTAACCGGTCAAAAATAGTTTTGCTTCACACATCAAATTTTGAAACCCAAAATTCACTGTGAAAAACTAAATCCCGCTCACCCTCACTTCGCATACTGTTCACAGAGATATTAAATTTTCTCTCCAGGTGATGTTTCATAAGAAAAGTCTCTAATTTCCTGCTTAAAATCCATAATTTCTGTGAGATTTACACATTCAGCTAGCTCGTTTGCTCTCATTTTTTTTAAGGTGGCGTCATACCTAGCCGATTTTGACACACGATGGCCACACGAATATGAAATTTTCAATTTCGCGCGATTTTCGTCACGAATTTGGTTAAAAGCCAATGTTGAGCCGAAGCATGTACGAAGCCTACCGATGGACACACGATGGACACACGATGGACACACGATTATACCCGATGCAGTCACGAACGATACACGAAGTGGTAGTTTTGCATACGATGTTGATGCGATTGGTATGCGAAGGCTTGACGATGTCGTGAAGCCATCGTGAGGTGTAAAATGTATTCCCGAAAGTGTCCCGAAGGCAAATAACGACACTTTCCGATGGTTATGTAAAAATCAATTAATGAGACTAAAAAGTGATGTTGAGAAAACATCAGCTTTGTCAGTTTCTTTCTTTACAAAATAAAATTGGAAATGCCACCGAAACCAGGAAGAGGGCGTGGGAAGAAGATTGCGCCTGTCAGTTCCACCCAAGGTTCCACTCCAATACTCCAGTCCATGACTCCACTCAAAAACTCCAATCCATAAAATACACGGTGTCTATATTGTAGGCGGGAGATTGAATCGCGTGCAAACATGATCTCTTTTTATTTTGAGAAGGTACATTGTATTTCATTTGTATGATTTCGTTGTTGACGTCCACGGTAAAAATTACTACCATGACTGTATTGTCAGTTACTTTACAACACTGTTCATTTCTCGGTGACATTTGGTTGTATTTCAATCTATCTTTCGCATGAAACTGACACAAAACTGTTGTTGAGTTTATAGTAAAGACTCGTTTGTCGAAAACTGCAGTGAGTGCTGCTCTACTAGAAAGAAAACAGAGTGCTGATTGAAAGACAACATAATAATAAACAAACCAAATACCTGTAAGAGATGGTGTTGCTCCTGCAAGATGATTTTGCGTGTAAAGAAGCAGTGCTGCAGTCAGTCTTCTTCTTCCTGTTTGTCTTGTCTTCAAAATACATCATGATTTTTGTCAGAATAGAATCAACAGTACTGAACTTAAGATTTTCTGAGAAAAAGGCCGCGTGTGTATGGATGCTGATTTTTGTATGTCAACGTTACCTTGGGATATATTGGAAACGCAGAAAATGCAGATTTGGTTAATATCGTGTTTCCATCGGGATGCCATCGTGTTCTAATTTTTGTTAGATACGATGCTTATACGATGGCGTTGCGAGGGCTATACGATGTCGTGTTGCCTTCGTAACACAATCGGGCAGCATCGCGTCTCCATCGTATTGCCTTCGTGTAGCAAAACTTAGCCGATGGTGCCGATGACCACACGACAGAAGTACGATGTAGTCCCGATGTCATATGATGGCCTCACGATGGCTTTGCGAAGGCCACGATGCACTCGCGAATTCAACACGAAATTGAACCATCGTGTGTCCTTCCTGTATTTTTTGGCATGTCAAAGATTTTGGTGCCGCTCGCGATGGTGATGCCGATGGCTTAAAAAGTCTCCCGATAGACAAACGATGGGTAACGATGCACTCACGAATGGCCCGATGTCTTCACGATCCCCGCCGAAATTGAAACTTTTCATAATCGTGTGTCCATCGCGTGTTAAAATCGGCTAGGTATGACGCCTGCATTACGCAACGCTAAGCCAATCAGAAAGAAGCTCTCTATGCTCACGTGACAAAGTGCGCATCGTGACGTCAAGGCATACACGTGACGTCATGAAGGTCAAGTTCGGGTGCACTGACCACGTGTCAACCATGTGTAATCCTGTTTTATTCAATCGGAAATTGTTTTGATCAAATAGAACCATCAAGGTCCGCAACGGAACGTAGTGGAGTGAGGTTCCGCAACTATGCAAACCCCAGTTTTTCTATATAAAAGTGGGGTTTAAGGGGGTATACATTACACGGACTTGTTTTCATGATGTACTTGCACATTTTACAATAAATTTCATAAAAATCGACCAATTTGTAAGAAAGTTATGAATGTTTGAAACATTTGGTTAATTGAATCCAAAACGAGACTGCATGAGGGAGTGACGTCATACCGTCACAACCTTCACAGTCATGACATATGGATAAAAGAAGAAAATTCACGGCACAAGAAGAGTCAAATATGCAAAAATATGCTATGACATTTCTTTATTCGCATATATAGAAATTAAATAGCGACCTCCATGGACCGCCATTTAAAATTTTAAAAATGGTCATAGCTATAACACCGCTTGTCCAGTTTTCATAAAAAAGTGGAAAATTGGAAACAAATGTTTGTTTCATAGACCACTTTTTTCTGGAATAGACGCGACTCTCTTTATAAGTATATTCCTATAACATAAGAAGGTACAATTTGGCAAAGATCAGGAAAAGGCACAATCAGAAAAAACCGAGATGGGGGAAAAAACAAATTAACAATCAGGTACTTATACCATGAAAACATATCGTAAGCCGAATGGGCAGCAATTCTAAGCGCATACATGTATATATGTTTCTGCGTCTTTTAACTTAACGTAATTTCAATACATTCTACCAGCGTTGTCGCATTGGTCAGTAAAAAAACGAATTAAATGTATGTGTACGTATTTTAAATATTTTTTACAAAACGTTACGATAAGAAGTAAACGTTTTCATCAAGTCATCACAGATGCTTAACGACAGTATGTGAAGTATCTTTACATATCCAATATACTCAACAAAAAGTTACGAAAATGTGTTTGAGTGCCTGTAACGGTCATATGTCATGAAATGTGAACTTCATATTATTATAAGTGCATTTTTATCTTTTAAATGTGGGCTTATTTGAGAAAATAGCACTTTCAGAAGCTTGGAAAATTAATGTCAAAGTTCACATGTTGTCATTCCATTTTTTCACACAATTGCCATGATAATGGTTGATTTTTGTATCAAATATTGCAGGAGCTTTTTCACACAGTATCCCTATCCCCTTACACACATTTTCTCATGAAACACTTTAAAAACACCATCTGAGAAGAACAGGCTGGTTGTCAAGCCTTTTCAGCACCAGTGCCATTCTTGGTACCAGGATTACAATGTCAGATGAAATCGCCCCAGGATCACCCAAGATTACCTATGTCAGAATAATGTTGTGGTCAAAGACTAGGCAGCCCACTCACCAGACATGCCGCCCACAGAACAATTATTGTAAGAAAAGTAGGGCCTGGTGTTCAATACTGGCACCGATAGCTCTCCATTACATTACAGCTTGTTTATTTAGTTTTTTCCCACCTCGGTTTTTGGAGTGGGAGTATTTTTCTGATTGCGCCTTTTCCTGATCTTTGCCTACTTGTACCTTTTTATGCCTGGGATTGTCATCTAGGGACTCAAATTGGTGCAATAAAAAGGAAGAGATGATATGCCCCAACATCTTGTTTGGTGCACTGGTCATGGGAAAAAAAGAGTCTAGCCTTTAAGGAAAGAGTCTTCATTGACACTTTTTTACTCAAGTTTGAATTTCCAAAAACTTTACTCGATTTATTGTAATAAGCTCTTGAACACCTTTTCCTTAACCATTTTGTTGAGTATATGATTTTTAACTTACGTTTGCAAATTAATAGACGTATTAATAGACGTATCGTTAAGCGAAGAACCGCAACTGGGTCCCTTAAACTCGATTTAAGCCCTCTCCAACCCGGTACTGTTGTGCTTTATTTTTACATAACTTTCTGTTGTCTGTCACTGAATTGTTATCAGTATCTCAGTTTTGATTGATTCTAGCTAAATGGTGACCTTGTTGGGAAAGAGCGAGATAACTTGCTCTTCATATTTGTTGTTAAAATTAAGATTATGTTTTGTTTTGTGTTATATTTTCTCTCCCGCCTGATGTCTGGGCCTGGAATCTAATTTTAATTTGACAATTTCCTGTTTATTTTGGTCTTCTTTATTTCTTTCTTTTGAATGTATTATCTTCCAACCGTCGGGGGCATCTCATTGACCCAGGGTAAGGACATAGTTTACCACCACCACCTTTATGATAAAAGTACATTGCTCACCACCGACCATACCTGACCCTCATACCTTTAACTAGTTTGAGCCCAACCGTTGGAAATCTAAGCAGATAAACTGCATTCCAACGTTTGAGAGACTACAGAAATGACCTGTGGCGTTTTTTTTTTTGCGTGAAAAAAATGAACACTGTGAAATACCTTGTGAAATACCTGTGAAATAAGTTGCAAAGTGGTCGGGTCCGCTAATCTTTTCCCGGCCACCACGTCTCTATTGAAAACGCACGGTGCGGAAAGTTAAATTGAACGCCAAATGAAATTTGAAATTCATCAATATTCAACAGTGTCCAGCTTTTTTAAATGTAAGCCTCCATGATGCAGTGTTAATAAGCAATTTTCCTTGATTATCGGCAATCGTGGGTTCGTCAAGGTTATGCTGTGATTAGGCTGGAAATTTTGCTTTATCGAATGTTAAATCTAAGTGTTTTCGCTTTCAAACCTGACATCACATTCACATTTTTGCGTCGCCGTGAGAAATTGTTACGATGTGCGTATTAAACGAACTGTTACCACATTCGAGATCCAAGATTCAGTATGCAAATGAGACACACGGCAGTTTGTGATGCGTTGGTTAATCTGTCCCCACCTGGGAGGTCCCGAATGGGTTTTAAATATCGGCGTCGCTTTAGTTTCTTCTTCTTCTTTTCTAAGGTTTACGAGAAACTAAATGCGAGTTATGGGTATTTTCCATGCGACATTCAAGGTTTATCATGCCTTTCTTTGTGAGTGGATGGGTGATATTTGCACCATCTGAACTCTTCAGAAATTCTGTTTAGAATAATGAATATGTATTTCCACATTGTACATATAACAGTCGCTCATAAACTTTTCTCGTGCATCACGAGAAACTCGAATCGCTCACTCGTTCACGGTGCACAATAAGAACAATATCATCTAAAAATCTATATAGTAGTTGCTTCAACATATAGATCAAAGCATTGAAAGGAAGATGTTTTTGAAATTACGTCTGAAAGGCAAATTTAGTTTGATGCAACTTATTTCAACGACCGTTGGTTATTAAACGCACAATCAGCACAGTTTCGTATGTTTGACCTGATTCTACTTTTGCTTTCACAAACGATCAAACAGGGCACAATCGATTGCAGAGAAACTATCACCTCGGGTAAACGTTCAACGGAGAAAAAAAAGCTGATAGCCTATCATTCTTTGATTTTTATAATCAAATTCAAATAAAAAAAAATATCTTACCTATTTCATTAACAATAATTCTCGCGTAAACTAATAAAAGGAAACGCGGATATAATTAACAATGTTTTACCATCTATGCCTTAGATGTAAGAAGTCCCTAAATCTCAGATTTGGGAGGACGAAATTTTCAATAATGTTATGACTATGGGGCTGAATTTAACAGGCGAAGAAAAATATACACTTTCATTTACAAAACAGTTTGGCTGATTTAACAGAATCCAGACAATGCAACTAAATATTTTCACAACCCACCCCATCTTTGGCAAAAATGAACCATTAGACTTTGAACTGATTTGCATTTGTTTGTCAACATCACTTTTCAAGCAAATAAATATGGGCTTGTTTGTCATATGAATGATGAAAAATATCCACACATTGATTGTTTATTGTTTTGTAATTTTAAGTTTATTTTGAAAGAAATGTTAGCATATATAGTGCATAAGATCTTTAATTTACAATCTTATAGTTTATTTTAGGTGTGCCCCCCCCCCCCCCGGGAACCAGCATGCCATTTCGTCAGTTTATGTGTTTTTCACATGCATACATCATATCAAAGTTGCATCCTGGGTCTAGGGGGAACAGTGTCAGCAAGACGAAAATGTATAATTTCCTGAAATTTTCCATGAACTAAAATAAGCACAGTTGTTATGAACAATTTTAAAAACATCAACTGTAGAATTGTAAACATTCATGGTCGTATTTCTTGTCAAACCGGTGTCAGGGTGAGTATATTTAAGTTATGTAGATGTATTTATAGAGATACAGTACAGGTTCAAAAGTAAATTTGCTTTCAATCTATGCGTATGCATTAATGCTTAGAACTGTGAATTCCCAAACTTATGTTAAATTGACATAAATTATGTCATTGACGATCAAAATATGCAAGAACACAATAATAATAAAGAAGTAGGCATTTTCGTCTTTAAATGTGACATATTTGTCAATTAAGGAGTATCCCAATCTAAGGCATAGATGTCCTTTGCAGTTTACCGGGTGTGATTAAGCACGTCACAGAGCATGCATAAAGCGTGTTGCACATGCTAGTTTACAAAGCGGTAAAATACGTACATGTAAACCACCGTCATTGTCGGATTGATTAGAACGTGAAATGTTTTTAAAAAAAATGCATCCGCGATAAAAGTATGGTCATGTCGAACGGTCAAATCTGCTAGCTTTCCCGCCTCGGAATGAAACACTTGCATCGTATGCAAGGACGATCAAACACGGGCGCTTCCTGAGTATTCAAAGCGGATAACAAGTTCTTCTGACCGTCTTCCAGAAGTTGGCAAGAAAAATGGTATACAAGGATCTGCGACATTTTCCTGTTTTCTTCTCCAAACGGCATGCGTATTTCGTGTTATAAAAAGCCTAATAATCTACTGTTGACGTTATATTGTCAGAACGAAGATCAGGTTAGGCGCCGCAAAAGATGTTTTTTCTGTTATGTTTTTTGTAGTGACTCCTATTAATTATTGTTTAAAATATACTGATCGAAAGTGAAAACACTACACACATATTCTGACTAGAATTTCTGTTCTATTCATTTCATAGAATAGAAGCCACATATATTGTACAAAATCAAATTCCAAATCCCACCCTGACACAAGATGAGAAAGATAGTACAGTACAGCTATCTAGCTAGAATTAAAACGTATTAACGTTTCATTACACATAAACTTCATTTTTGGCATTCCATTCTGGCACTTTGATTCGCTTCTGTAAGAGCACACAGAGTGTGCGCAATTTTACAAGAAGGGAGTCTGAGAAATTACCACGTCAAAAGCCGAACTTGGCTTACCAAAATGAGAAACATTATATCGACATGGCTTGGATCCAACCATGGCAGATTCCATAAGCTGATGACATGCCATATAAATTTAATTATTAGGGTATAACTGTACAACATTAGCTATTTGTATATTATTTACCGACTATACCGACATTTGACAAGCTTATACTGGCGAGTTCTGTTACACGTCGCACGGCTACCGAATTAATATGTTTTTTTTTTTCAATCAAAGATCAAGGTGTGAGAATTAATGCACGTGTCTTGTGTGATGAACAGTTTGGCAACGGAATGAAATCTACCGGTGTCAAGTTGGATGAAAATTTCATCCGGTGAAAATTTCATCTAGCAGATGAAAAAAAAATGTTGGATGAAAATTTCATCTGGACCTGTCCAGGAAAAGTGGTTCATGTCAAAACAACTCCTGCTCCCGTACTAGCTCTTGTTTAGGCAAGCAGCTTATACGGCAACATAGATACATGTTGTATGAAGGTTTGTGGTAAGTCTCAGTAGTCAGGGCGCCAAAAGTCAGAGGGGGGGGGGGTCAAATACTTCTTTCCATATTTCTCTAGATTCTGTTCCGAAACCAGCTCTTGTGCCAGCAAGCCGCTTATACTGCGATATAGATAAATGTTCTATGAAGATTTGTGGCAAGTTTCATCAGGATTGAAAGAGGATGAGAAGGGTAGTCAGGGCGCCAAAAGTCAGAGTGGGGTCAAAAATGCGGTTTTTGATATTCCTCGGTCTTCTGCTCCCAACCAGCTCTTGTGCCAGCAAGCCATTTATACTTCGATATAGATATATGTTCTATGAAGTTATGTTGCAAGTCTTATTAGGATTGAAAGAGGATGAAAAGGATAGACAGGGCGCCAAATGTCAGAGGAGTGTCCAAAATGCTATTTTCAACATTTCTCGATCTCCAGCTCCCAAACCAGCTCTTGTGCCAACAAGCCGCATATACTGCGATATAAATGTGTGTTCTATGAAGGTCTGTCGCAAGTCGCATAATGATTGAAAAAAGATGAGAAGTTTAGCCAAGGCGCCAAATGTCAGAGGGGTGACAAAATGCTGTTTTCAATATTTCTCAATTTCCAGCCCCCAAACCAGCTCTTGTGCCACCAAACCGCTTATACTGCGATATAGATAAATGTTCTATGAAGGTGCTTGGCAAGTCTCATCAGGATTGAAAGAGGATGAGAAGGGTAGTCAGGGCGCCAAATGTCAAATGGGGTATCCAAAATGCAGTTTTTGATATTTCTCGGTCTCCTGCTCCAAAACCAGCTCTTGTGCCAGCAAGCCGCTTATACTTCGATATATGTTTTATGAAGTTTTGTGGCAAGTCTCAGTAGGATTGAAAGAGGATGAGAAGGATAGACAGGGCGCCAAATGTCAGAGGGGTGTCCAAAATGCTGTTTTCATTATTTCTCGATCTCCAGCCCCCAAACCAGCTCTTGTGCCACCAAGCCGCATATACTGCAATATAAATGTATGTTCTAGGAAGGCCTTTAATAAGTCTCATAAGGATTGAAAAAGGATGAGAATGATAGCCAGGGCGCCAAATGTCAGAGGGGTGTCCAAAGTGCTATTTTCAATATTTCTCGATCTCCAGCCCCCAAACCAGCTCTTGTGCCACTAAACCGCTTATACCACCATATAGATAGATGTTGTATGAAGGTCCGTGGCAAGTCTCAATATGATTGAAAGAGGATGGGAAGGGTAGGCAGGGTGCCAAATGTCAAAGGGGATGTCCAAATAATGTTTTCAATATTTCACGATCTTCAGCCCCCAAACCAGCTCTTATGCCAGCATTCGAATAATACTGTGAACGTGTTGTAAAGATTGTTTGTTTGTTTTCGAGTTTAATATCTTAATTATTGTTTTTCTATTTGAAGCAATAAAATTTTGTAAGACATTTGTCCACATAGAAACGTGCTGGCCATCCACGATTTTCAGAACAAAGCAAACCAATTTGAAACCATCTGAATGTTGTGGTTAGTGTCTATGATTCTTCAATGTATGTTATATGAATGTATGTGGCAAGTCTCATTAGGATTGAAAGAGGATGAGAAAGGTAGCCAGCCCCCCCCCCCCAACGGCTCTAGGGACATATTTTCCTTTACAGTATTTGCTATTTTCGACATTTCTAGGTCTACTGCTCCGAAACTAGCTCTTGTGCCAGGAAGCCGCTTGTACTGTGTTAATTGTTTATGTTATATAAAAGTATGTGGCAAGTCTCATTAGGATTGAAAGAGGATGAGATGGGAAGCCAGGTCCCCCAATGTCACGGAGGGGGGGGTCAAAAATTCCATTTTCGATATTTTTCGGTCTTATGCTCCCAAACTAGCTCTTGTGCCAGGAAGCCGTTAGTACTACGACATAGATATATGGTATATACAAGTATGTGGCAAGTCTCATTAGGATTGAAAGAGGACGAGATGGGTAGCCAGGTCCCCCAATGTCACGGAGGGGGGGGGGGTCAAAAATTCCACTTTCGATATTTTTCGGTCTTATGCTCCCAAACTAGCTCTTGTGCCAGGAAGCCGTTAGTACTACGACATAGATATATGTTATATAAATGTATGTGGCAAGTCTCGTTAGGATTTAAAGAGGATGAGATGGGAAGCCAGGTCCCCCAATGTCACGGAAGGGGTCAAAAATTCCATTTTCGATATTTTTCGGTCTCCTGCTCCCAAACTAGCTATTGTGCCAGGAAGCCGTTAGTACTACGACATAGATATATGGTATATACAAGTATGTGACAAGTCTCATCAGGATTGAAAGAGGATGAGATGGGTAGCCAGGTCCCCCAATGTCACGGAGGGGAGGGGGGTCAAAAATTCCATTTTCGATATTTTTCGGTCTTATGCTCCCAAACTAGCTCTTGTGCCAGGAAGCCGTTAGTACTACTACATAGATATATGGTATATACAAGTATGTGGCAAGTCTCATTAGGATTGAAAGAGGATGAGATGGGTAGCCAGGTCCCCCAATGTCACGGAGGGGGGGTCAAAAATTCCATTTTCGATATTTTTCGGTCTTATGCTCCCAAACTAGCTCTTGTGCCAGGAAGCCGTTAGTACTACGACATAGATACATGTTATATAAATGTATGTGGCAAGTCTCGTTAGGATTGAAAGAGGATGAGATGGGAAGCCAGGTCCCCCAATGTCACGGAAGGGGTCAAAAATTCCATTTTCGATATTTTTCGGTCTCCTGCTCCCAAACTAGCTATTGTGCCAGGAAGCCGTTAGTACTACGACATAGATATATGGTATATACAAGTATGTGGCAAGTCTCATCAGGATTGAAAGAGGATGAGATGGGTGGCCAGGTCCCCCAATGTCACGGAGGGGGGGTCAAAAATTCCATTTTCGATATTTTTCGGTCTTATGCTCCCAAACTAGCTCTTGTGCCAAGAAGCCGCTTATACTGTAGTAAAGGTGTATGTTATATGAATGTATGTGGCAAGTCTCATTAGGATTGATAGAGGATGAGGAGGGTAGCCAGGCCCCCACAACGGCTCTAGGGTCATATTTTCCTTTACAGAATTTGCTATTTTCGACATTTCTAGGTCTGCTGCTCCGAAACTAGCTCTTGTGCCAGGAAGCCGCTTGTACTGTGATAATTGTATATGTTATATAAAAGTATGTGGCAAGTCTCATTAGGATTGAAAGAGGATGAGATGGGAAGCCAGGTCCCCCAATGTCACGGAGGGGGGGGGGGGTCAAAAATTCCATTTTCGATATTTTTCGGTCTTATGCTCCCAAACTAGCTCTTGTGCCAGGAAGCCGTTAGTACTACGACATAGATATATGGTATATACAAGTATGTGGCAAGTCTCATTAGGATTGAAAGAGGATGAGATGGGTAGCCAGGTCCCCCAATGTCACGGAGGTGGGGGGTCAAAAATTCCATTTTCGATATTTTTCGGTCTTATGCTCCCAAACTAGCTCTTGTGCCAGGAAGCCGCTTATACTGTAGTAACGGTGTATGTTATATGAATGTATGTGGCAAGTCTCATTAGGATTGAAAGAGGATGAGGAGGGTAGCCTGGCCCCCAAAACGGTTCTAGGGTCGTATTTTCCTTTACAGAATTTGCTATTTTCGACATTTCTAGGTCTGCTGCTCCGAAACTAGCTCTTGTGCCAGGAAGCCGCTTGTACTGTGATAATTGTATATGTTATATGAAAGTATGTGGCAAGTCTCATTAGGATTGAAAGAGGATGAGATGGGTAGACAGGTCCCCCAATGTCACGGAGGGGGGGGGGGGTCAAAAATTCCATTTTCGATATTTTTCGGTCTTATGCTCCCAAATTAGCTCTTGTGCCAGGAAGCCGTTAGTACTACGACATAGATACAAGTATGTGGCAAGTCTCATCAGGATTGAAAGAGGATGAGATCCATTTTCAACCTGGCTACCCATCTCATCCTCTTTCAATCCTGATGAGACTTGCCACATACTTGTATATACCATATATCTATGTCGTAGTACTAACGGCTTCCTGGCACAAGAGCTAGTTTCGGAGCAGGAGACCGAAAAATATCGAAAATGGAATTTTTGACCCCCTCCGTGACATTGGGGGACCTGGCTACCCATCTCATCCTCTTTCAATCCTAATGAGACTTGCCACATACTTTTATATAACATATATCTATGTCGTAGTACTAACGGCTTCCTAGCACAAGACCTAGTTTGGGAGCATAAGACCGAAAAATATCGAAAATGGAATTTTTGACCCCCCCCCCCCTCCGTGACATTGGGGGACCTGGCTACCCATCTCATCCTCTTTCAATCCTGATGAGACTTGCCACATACTTGTATATACCATAAATCTATGTCGGAATACTAACGGCTTCTTGGCACAAGAGCTAGTTTGGGAGCAGGAGACCGAAAAATATCGAAAATGGAATTTTTGACCCCATCCGTGACATTGGGGGACCTGGCTACCATCTCATCCTCTTTCAATCCTAATGAGACTTGCCACTTACTTTTATATAACATATATCTATGTCGTAGTACTAACGGCTTCCTGGCACAAGAGCTAGTTTGGGAGCAGGAGACCGAAAAATATCGAAAATGAATTTTTTGACCCCCTCTCCGTGACATTGGGGGACCTGGCTACCCATCTCATCCTCTTTCAATCCTAATGAGACTTGCCACATACTTTTATATAACATATACAATTATCACAGTACAAGCGGCTTCCTGGCACAAGAGCTAGTTTCGGAGCAGTAGACTTAGAAGTGTCGAAAATAGCAAATTCTGTAAAGAAAAATATGACCCTAGAGCCGTTGGGGGCCTGGCTACCCTCCTCATTCTCTTTCAATCCTAATGAGACTTGCCACATTCATTCATATAACATACATTGAAGAATCATAGACACTAACCATAACATTCAGATGGTTTGGTTTGCTTTGTTCTGAAAATCGCGGATGGCCAGCACGTTTCTATGTGGACACGCACAAGAAATGTCTTACAAAATTTTATTGCTTTAAATAGAAAAACAATAATTAAGATATTAAACTCGAAAACAAACAAACAATCTTTACAACACGTTCACAGTATAAGTCGAATGCTGGCATAAGAGCTGGTTTGGGGGCTGAAGATCGTGAAATATAGAAACCATTATTTGGACACCCCTTTGAAATTTGGCACCCTGCCTACCCTTCCCATCGTCTTTCAATCATAATGAGACTTGCCACGGACCTTCATACAACATCTATCCATATGGTGGTATAAGCGGTTTAGTGGCACAAGAGCTGGTTTGGGGGCTGGAGATCGAGAAATATTGAAAATAGCACTTTGGACACCCCTCTGACATTTGGCGCCCTGGCTATCATTCTCATCCTTTTTCAATCCTTATGAGACTTGTTAGAGGCACGTTTATATCGCAATATATGCGGCTTGGTGGCAGAAGAGCTGGTTTAGGGGCTGGAGATCGAGAAATAGTGAAAATAGCATTTTGGACACCCCTCTGACATTTGGCGCCCTGTCTATCCTTCTCATCCTCTATCAATCCTACTGAGACTTGCCACAAAACTTCATAAAACATATATCTATATCGAAGTATAAGCGGCTTGCTGGCACAAGAGCTGGTTTTGGAGCAGGAGACCGAGAAATATCAAAAACCGAATTTTGGATACCCCATCTGACATTTGGCGCCCTGACTACCCTTCTCATCCTCTTTCAATCCTGATGAGACTTACCACACACCTTCATAGAACATCTATCTATATGGCAGTATAAGCGGTTTGGTGGCACAAGAGCTGGTTTGGGGGCTGGAAATTGAGAAATATTGAAAACAGCATTTTGGACACCCCTCTGACATTTGGCGCCTTGGCTAAACTTCTCATCTTTTTTCAATCATTATGAGACTTGCGACAGACCTTCATAGAACACACAATTATATCGCAGTATATGCGGCTTGTTGGCACAAGAGCTGGTTTGGGGGCTGGAGATCGAGAAATGTTGAAAACAGCTTTTTGGACACCCCTCTGACATTTGGCGCACTGTCTATCCTTCTCATCCTCTTTCAATCCTAATAAGACTTGCAACATAACTTCATAGAACATATATCTATATCGAAGTATAAACGGCTTGCTGGCACAAGAGCTGGTTTGGGAGCAGAAGACCGAGGAATATAAAAAAACGCATTTTTGACACCCCCCTCTGACTTTTGGCGCCCTGATTACCCTTATCATCCTCTTTCAATCCTGATGAAACTTGCCACAAACCTTCATAGAACATTTATCTATATCGCAGTATAAGCGGCTTGCTGGCACAAGAGCTGGTTTCGGAACAGAATCTAGAGAAATATGGAAAGAAGTATTTTGACCCCCCCCCCTCTGACTTTTGGCGCCCTGACTACTGAGACTTACCACAAACCTTCATACAACATGTATCTATATCGCCGTATAAGCTGCTTGCCTAAACAAGAGCTAGTACGGGAGCAGGAGTTGTTTTGACATGAACCACTTTTCCTGGGCAGGTCCAGATGAAATTTTCATCCAACTTTTTTTTTCATCTGCTAGATGAAATTTTCACCGGATGAAATTTTCATCAAACTTGACACCGGTGTGAAATCTGGTACAAAACATCATGATTTTATAAATTGACGTATAATACAAACACGAGCTAAACTTGATAAAGGACAATTCAATAAACGTCAGAACCAAGTCGGAGACAGAAACGCGTCCACAACATGCGTGATGTGTTCGTTTGGCATACGTTCCCCTAAGTCTCTATATATACGTCGCTGCATCCCGGTGCATTTTGGTTACAAAAAATTAAGCATGCTTAAAATTTTCGAGAAGTTCCGCGTATCCCGGGCGTGTGTCTAATACGTTTATAATTAGTTCAACATGCGTTACACTCGCGGTTACAGGCGCTTTTACTAAGTTTTAAATGCATTCCCTGCAATCGTTCGGCACACCAATGTACGCTACATGTGCGTTCCGATTTTCCGAGAATTCGGTTTGGGCGCTTCACTAACATGCCAAAAGCGTGAAGCTCACGTTTAACGTGTGATTCGTGCATATAGCGTGCGCTGAACGTGTCTGGGGCGTTCTCCATTTTTTAAAGATTGTTGATATTTTTATACGACCGTCGCACGCCTGGTTCTTACACTAATGCGTGACTCCTGTTATAAGTTTGAAAACAAAATCAATTTATACTTCCAAATGTTTAGCGTGTTCGGAGATTTTCATACGTCTGGCACACGTTTTACTCACATGCCAATGTTGTTTAAGAATATAGTAAAATTATGTGTAGCGTTTTCCCGTTGTTTCAGTATAGTAGGGAAGTCCTCTGCGGATCTTAAAGGGGAACACAATAGTCAACAACAATACCTTTAAAAGTAAAGATCTTATCAAAGCAAACATTTTGATGCAAATTTTGTTCAAATAGGTCAAGGAATAAGTGAGATCTTGGCATCTGATATTTTGGAACGAAGTGACTTTCTGCCGCCATTTTTGAATATTTAATTAGAAACTGTAGAAATCAAAACATTGTATAAATTTTATATTTCAATGTTGATATGGCAAAATGTGATTAAAATTGATTGTAAACCAACAGAAGAAAACATTAAAACTAAAATTTACAGATGAATATTAACAGTGTTTTATTAATCTTGATTATGCATATTTAATTAAGGCTTTATGACGTCATAAAGCCTCATGAATATCCAAGATGGCCGCCTCCTTAAACAGAAATCAGGAAATGTTCAAACCAACATAACTTTCTTAATTTTCATCCAATTTTGATAAAACTTGTACCAAATTGCCAAGGAAGTTGAGTACTTTCATATAAGATTCATTGTACATGTACTTCAACATTGCGTTTCCCTTTAAGATGTAACGTTTTTCGTTTACTTGTTACTCCCATCAATCAATTTCTGATTATTCTTGGGAGGTGTACATTGTACACTCCAGTGGGTTTGTAGGATGAGCCTACATGCATGAGGATAGAACCTGTGTAGGGATCTTTAACCTGCACAGGGGGTGACTGTCCCTGCACAGGGGGCCTCCAGTTAACGTCCCGATCCGAAGGACGGCGCACTGTATCATGTCATTCCTGCAAATGACATGAAAGAAAGCGTGTTCGGACCAATTTTCCTCGCCGCCGGCGGGGATCGAACCCAACCTCTAGCACAAGAAGCCAGTGCGCTAACCACTCGGCTACCTCGCTTCCTATGTAAAGGAAGAGTTAGTTGATTGTGGTCGGCCTAGTGTATAATAACGAGTCCAAATGCACTTCCCTATTGCCTAACTTGATTTGTATCATTTGCGATTATGAAAATAAACAAATGTGCAACTACCGCAGAGCGTCACCCTTTCCGGTACTCGTCCATAAATACCGACATTTAAAATATTTCGTTAAAAAATCCTAGTTTTGTAACAACCAAAGTCTCGAGCTGACGTCACTCAAACGCGAAAACGAAAGTGCACAACCTGGAGACGTTTAAAAATAACGATGGACACTTTTTAATGCCACAAAATAATGATTTTGACAATTATTTAGAAGGTAAGAACATTGCAGTATGGTGCAAAAATTATTAATTTATTCAATTCAATAACATGTTGGTGAAGATTTTCAAATTTAACCTATAATTTGAGCACCAAAAGTCCCTGGTATCATCTACCGGCAAATAACGCCATAGGCCAGAATCTTAGTTTCCCGGACTTGGAAATATGAGGCTTGACTAACCTTTAATATATTTACTGTACCGTATTTCCATCGTTGAGTTAATTCGCTCCCTTTTAATATTAACTAGCTACTTTCCTTTAATGCACAATTCCCTCTCTCAGATGCAGCAATGCAAGGGCTGTTTAGGTGTAGGTAAGCCAGGAAATAGCTCGGCATACTCGGGATGTACCTGTGAAATCACCGTATCCGCCTGGCGATAGCCAGCCAGACATCATGCACTTCGACGGTTTTTTTTATTCTAAAACATTTGCCAATAGTGGGGCGCAAATTCACTTAAAAGAGATATGTAGCACAGCGAGAAACTTGCTCGCCTTACAGCGCTATATGACTTGGATAAAAATTAAAAATAGAATATAAATTGGCCGCAAATACCGTTGTCGAAATCCTTCCATAGGCCCGTGACGTTGCAACTTGAAACCGTGAAATCACTCGAGTAATCGCATGGCGTAGCATATCTAAAGAATGGTGGTTTGAAGTATATTTCGCAATTTTCCTCTTGCACAAAATGCAATAAATTTTCATAGTTGAATGTAATTGTGCCACCACATCTAATGGACACGTGCCAATATGTGTAGCTTGCCTCATTATTTGATTTGCTACATTCAGCACAAAATATATTTCTGAATGGGATCCTGTCGTGACTTCCCTCGTCGAATATTGGTATCTCTGACAAAATATGATTGTTTATGCCTGGGTTCTTACACAGTTGCCAGAGAATGAAGTTACCATATCGGTCGCAACCGTCTTTCATCATTAAAACTGCATCTTTTGTATCCTTAACACCATGTTTTGTTCTATTTTGACTTGAAAGTTTTGGCTGTACACATATTACACTGAAAGTAATACAAAGAATCAAGCGTATATTTACCATCACGAAAACATGTCCGTGTAAAGTATACCCGTGTATACCCGACTTTTGCATGGCAAAACTGGAGTATAGGGGGGTATACCCATTTTTTTTCTTATTTTTGCACAAAAACATAGATTGTGTGTACTCGTTAGAACCGCATCGGCGACGCGGTTCTAATTTGTACCCACAATCTATGTTTTGGGCAAAAATAAGAAAAATAGAAAACATTTTCCACTGAAAAAAATCTGTATATTACATGGTCGTGTTTTCATAATGCTGAAATAGTTGCTTCAAAGGTTGTTTATGTTTATCAAATTTACAAATTATTTGTAGAAAACTAAATCTCTATCTTCTTTGTAGTGGTTAAATAATCAAAGATGTGTATGTATTTTGTTGTAAGCTATTAAAGAAAGTGAAATATTGAGTTTTAACACCATGGAAAATAGCACATGTTAAGGGGATGCCAATTGTCAAAAACTAATACTTGTATAATTTTTACCTGTATAAAGAAAAATGACATTTTTTCCAAAGAGACTGGATATTCTTGAAACAGTCATGTCACTTAAACATCGAATACAGGTTATTTTATGCCCAAAAACTCAGCTCTAGAGAGCTCTTAGCAACACGCTTATCAGCATTGTTCAAGTTACTTCCTGGTTTAATCCTGTTTTCATCTGTCTGGCATGCTGGGTAAATTTTACTAAAAACTACCACTATAAACATGGTCTCCAAAAGCCAGACAGCAATCTTTGAAAGTTTGCCAACTCAGAGATTATTTCTTCTTGAGAAAAACATGGTATTTATCATATATGCTGAAAACCTTTTACAGCAGATACAGTAAATAGTATTATTTCTCCCAAAATATTGACTTTTTGTTCTAAATACTTTCAAAGATTGTAGTCAAGAAGTTGGAGATCATGGTTATGGCGATAGCTTCTAGTAAAATTTATCCAGCATGTCAGACGGATGAAAACGGAATCAAACCAGGAAGTAACTTGAACAATGCTGATAAGCGTGTTGCTGAGCCCCATAGAGCTGAGTTTTGGGGCATTAAATAATCTGTATTCGATGTTTGAATGACTCATACAAGAATGTGTCAAGAATATCCAGTCTCCTTGGTCAGACAGACAGACAGACATAACTTTATTCACTTAAGCCCAAATTGGGCATACAAGGATTGACAACAGAATAAGTTCAAGAGTGGTTATGCTGTCATTTTTCTTCATGCAGATAAAATTATACAAGTATTAGTTTTTGACAATTGGCATCCCCTTAAGAGTAAAATACATAATAAATATTATTGTGTATCTACACCTTACCTTCCAAACCAATAATCTATATCGTCATAGCCAAGAGCCTGTCTCATATTTTGGTGTGCATCCAAACAGCAGTTTCCATTTTCTTCACAGTGTTCGTCGTAAGAACAAAACCCGCAACAAGCTGTATAGGGAATGGAAGAAAAATCCAGAAAGGGTTGGCGTGCAACATATGAGCCACCTCATGGGAAAACAACCAAATCTGCATAGGCGAAAACAAAGGCGCAGATCAGCTTCGCGGTAACCGCGAAGCTGATCAGCGCCTTTGTTTTCGCTACTCGGATAGTACATTTCCTCTTCAACTTAAATCCGAAATTTAAAGCTTCTAGCTCTTTTTTGTGACTGTACAGGTCGGTTTGTGTCGGACCTATTCGGAAACCACATTGTTGGTTTTCCCACGAGGCGGCTCATATTTTCGTCTAGTTATTCCTGGATTAGCTGTTTCCGACTTTTTAAAACAAAAGAAAAATACCAAACTGTAATAGGGACCAGGAATC
This sequence comes from Rugalucina vietnamica, assembly GCA_964017185.1. Taxonomy (NCBI): domain Eukaryota; kingdom Metazoa; phylum Mollusca; class Bivalvia; order Lucinida; family Lucinidae; genus Rugalucina; species Rugalucina vietnamica. Next base: position 41,624,006 of record OZ024876.1, read on the forward strand.
GATGCAATTAAATTTAAAGTCCAAACATAGACACCAGGTGGGAAAGAAACATAAAAAATTTTTCCGACAACACACTCGAAGAACAATGACTAGCTCTTTCCCAATAGGTAGCCATCCGGCTACTCTACTACCAAAACCAAAGGCAACAAACTCAACAGAGAGACAGACACAATAAATAGATGTATTATGAAGACACAGTACTTTTACCGGGACGATGATTACCGTTTTACAGGGGACAACGCCGATAACCATTTTACTGGGGACTTCCTCGATTTGATATTAAAGAAACCACATCAGACGTATTAAGGCTTGTCTTTGTCGCAGACAAATATGCTCGTGTAAATTCAATTCTGTGGCGAACTGTCATTGTCAAATATCTGTGACAACGGTAAGCGAGCTAAGTAATAATAAGTAATCTTTGCTGTGTGTGAACGCAATAATCTTCGTCAAGTGGAAACTTGGCCTTAGATTGTGGAAGTAAAAGACCGATCAAAGCTCGGCATTTAATATGATTGGTCTGCAAGAGTTAGATGTTTGAATAACTGGAGTGGATTAGTAACAATCCGCTGATCAGCTCTTAGTGTGATAAATATGGTACATCAGGATAACATGTCCGTGTAATGTATACCCCCATCGTCGGGCAGCTTACTGAATCTGTGAGTCCTCGTTTTTGATTCATGATGGTGGTTATCATGATTTATTTGTTTGTCCTTGATGATTCATTGACTAGTTAGACAGTCATCACTATAGGACCGAACAACTACATGTAACTAAATGTTGTGAACCACTGCAGAAGTTGAGGGTGTGGTTAGGTGCCTGTAAAACCGGTTTAAGTCCCGAAGTAATTTTATTTTACTGATCGTTCTAATGCGATACATCTGTTGTGGTTCTATGTTGTGGTTCTATTTGTTTTATGATTTGGAGTCGATGTTTTGTGCTGTTTGAGCCCTATGTACTTTTTCATATTTTAGTTAAGTTTGGGTAACTGAGTGGCCGACTGTTGGGCAATAGCTGCTCACTCGGCTTACCATATGTTTTCTTAGTATTAATACATAACTGTCAATTTAGTTTTTTCACACCTCTGTTTTTGGAGTGAGATTTTTATACCCCCGGCATTTATGCCGACGGGTATATAGTTTTCGCTTTTTCGTTCGTCCGTTCGTATGTTCGTTAGTTCGTTAGTAAGTAGACTTTACGTCAACGTTTTGGTTAAAGTTGTTCTACTTATGTATATCTCATCAACCAATCAGCAGAAGAAATTCATATTTAGACCATAGGTACCCTATAGGGTTTGCTTTGTTTTGGAACCAGAATTTTATGGTGACTTGGTTTACAAATTTAAGAAACTTATAGGAAGTAATGATTTTTCTTTTCAGTTTAGAAAAATCATAACACGTTACAGACGTATAGGTTATAACTTGAATGTTATGCGACAGTCTGCATGCTTAGTTTTTAACTCAATCACGGTTGATAACTATGCTGCCTTCTTTAATTGCACGCCGGTGGGTCGGGCGTCAGACTCTATGATGGCCCCGACTTAAAGCTATTCATTTTAGTTGGTTGGGGCCGGAGCTTCTTGTCTGTTGCTTGGCCCACCGGGGTCCAACTGATGTTTTTCTTTTGCTCCGGAGTTAGTAAGTTATTCGGCGCCCAGGGATCTCCATCGTCGGGCAGCTTACTCAATCTGTGAGTCCTGGTTTTTGATTCATCAGGATGTTTATCATGATTTATTTGTTTGTTCTTGATGATTCATTGACTAGTTAGAGATTCACCACGAGGACCGAAGAACTAAATAAATGTTATGAACCAATGCAGAAGCTGAGGGTGAGGTTATGGCCATGTAAAATCGATTTAAACCCGCCAGTAACTTTGTGTTACTGATCGTTCCAAGTCGATACTTCTGTGGTGGTTCTTTTTGTTTTATGTCTTGGTGTTTAAAATATTTTTGTGCTGTTGGCGCCTTATGTATGTTTTTATATTTTTAGTTAAGGTAACTGAGTGGCCACCTTTTGGGAAAATAGCTGCTCATTCGGCTTACGAAATGTTTTCATGGTATAAGTACCTGATTGTTAGTTTGTTTTTTTTCCACCTCGGTTTTTGGAGTGGGGATCTTTTTTCTGATTGCGCCTTTTCCTGATCTTTGCCTACTTGTACCTTTCTGTGGTGTTCTTTTCGTTTTATGTCTTGGTGTTGAAAATTTTTTGTGCTGTTGGCGCCTTATGTATGTTTTCATATTTTTAGTTAAGTTAAGGTAACTGAGTGGCCACCTATTGGGAAAATAGCTGCTCATTCGGCTTACGATATGTTTCATGGTATAAAGTACTTGATTGTTAGTTTGGTTTTTTCCCACCTCGGTTTTTGGAGTGGGAATCTTTTTCTGATTGCGCCTTTTCCTGATTTTTGCCTACTTGTACCTTTTTGTTGAGGTTGCTCTCTTTTATTCGGGAATGCAGGTTCTTTGTATTAGCGTCAGTGAGCATATATGGGTTGGGGGCGGTGGGCCTAGGTGTGTAGGGGAGCTACCAGCCGGGGGTATACGTGCCTCTCAAGGCACTTTTTCTAGTCTTTCTGATCGCGCCTTTTCCTGATCATTGCCTACTTGAGACCCTTATACTCAACTTTTATATAGTAAACCGGGGTGTACTGTGGGATACCTATTTTTCACATTTTTATCCAAACCATAGATTTTGGGTACTTGTTGGAACCGTCTCGCCTGTAACGTGATATTTTGAGCAAAACTATGAAAAATATCAAAAGTTTTTGTTGACAATTTCATTTTTTAAAGCTGAAAAATCTATGTATTCCACAGCCAACGCAAACTTATTTTTTCCTCTCATCTTTTAAATTGGTCAATTTTGTGAAAGCTTTTGTGCCCTATCATCATTAAAATGACTCAAGAATCTTTGTGTGTATTCAAATCTGAGGTTTTAGTGAGCACGCACAGGAAAACAACCAAAGGTACAAAAATGCATTTCCCGTACCTCGAGTGCGTGGGCTCGAATTTTTTCAAACGATTCAAACAATCCAAATCTTGGAAGGGCGTCCGATGAGTATATTGCAATATCAATGTTGACACACACGGCTAAACGCCGGAAGTTGGGCTAAGCATTGATTTTCAGTTTCCGAAAAATGCTTGTTTTTAGGCGTTCAGCGTCACTTGGTCACATGGTCGACTCACTGCAGATGTCAACCTAGCCCTATTAAATAAAGTGTATTTCAGCTATGGATAAGCCGTTTTTTAATGCGTTTCGCTGCTTTAGATAAGGATAATTTGCACAGTTAAGCAAGAAATTCACAACCACAGGACCAATGGTCCTGATATCGCTCACCTGAGATTTTGTCTTTGATGAATGACCTTTGGCTAGGGCCATGTTGGCCAACGTAAAATGTAAACTTGACCTAAAATACTCACATAATTATTTACACTATAAACTGTCTGTATCTACTAACTTTCAGATCTTTCTGGTAATATTTGACCTTTCTGTTTAAATTAACAGTTTAATAGGTCAAGGTCAACCCAATATCATGATTTATATGAACTACGAAGGATCGTAGCCCCAAATGCTACATACCAAGTTTCATTGAAATTAGTCCACCAATTCCAAAGAAGATGATTTTTAAAGGATTATACCACATATATCGGCATGGCGGCCATCTTGGTCATGTGATCTGGACCATTTATACAAACTTTGGTCCCCCCTTGCTTAGGATACCACATATAAAATTTGGCTTTGATTGGTGAAGTGATTCTGAGAAAATTAAGTTTTAAATTTAATATGTTAATGACCTTTGGCCAATGTCAAGAGATAACCTTGACCTTGAATACTCATAGGACTTCATTAACTCAATAAGTTGTATGTATGTACCAACTTTCAGGTCACAGGCCACAAAACTTCCTGAAAAATCCAATGTTTTCCATTTTTCCATTGAAAAGCCTGTGTGACCAATGTTGACCTTGCCATAAAATAGGTCGAGGTCAACCCAAGATCATAATTTATATAAACTATGATGGGCCAGAGTCCCTGATGCTACATACCAAGTTTTATTGAAATCGGTACAGCAGTTCCAGAGAAGAAGATTTTTTAAGTTGTTTTACCATACATGGGCATGGCAGCCATCTTGGTCATGTGATCTAGACCATTTATATAAACTTTGATTTCCCTTGCCTAAGAATACCACATATTAAATTTGGCTTTGATTGGTGAAGTGGATCCTGAGAAAATTAAGTTTTAAATTTGATATGTAAATGACCTTTTGCCAAGGTCAAGAGATGACCTTGACCCTGAATGCTCCTATGACTTCATTAAATCAATAAGTTATATGTATCGTTATATGTATCTACCAACTTTCAGGTCACAGACCACAAAACTTCCTGAAAAATCCAATATTTTCACTTTTTTCCATTGAAAAGCCTACGTGACCAAAGTTGACCTTGCCGTAAAATAGGTCAAGGTCAACCCAAGGTCATGATTTATACAAACGGTACGGAGTCAATTCGTACTCAAGTTAATTCGTACTCAAGTCAATTCATACTCATTTTGGTCAATTCGTACTCATTTTGTGGTCAATTCGTACTCATCTTATAAAATTTAGTCAACTCGTACTCATTTTGGTCAATTCGTACTCTTAATGGTCAACTCGTACTCATATTAAATGTAAAAATTTTACCAAAAAATATTCCGTTGCCTCAAATTAAAGCGATTAAACACATTACTTTTGTATCCACAACATTACAAGATTTGTTAAGAAACAAGAAAAAGGTACAAGTAGGCAAAGATCAGGAAAAGGCGCAATCAGAAAAAGATTCCCACTCCAAAAACCGAGGTGGGAAAAAACCAAACTAACAATCAGGTACTTATACCATGAAACATATCGTAAGCCGAATGAGCAGCTATTTTCCCAATAGGTGGCCACTCAGTTACCTTAACTTAACTAAAAATATGAAAACATACATAAGGCGCCAACAGCACAAAAAAATTTAAACACCAAGACATAAAACAAAAAGAACCACTACAGAAGTATCGACTTGGAACGATCAGTAACACAAAGTTACTGGCGGGCTTAAACCGGTTTTACAGGTACCTAACCTCACCCTCAGCTTCTGCAGTGGTTCACAACATTTAGTTAGTTCTTCGGTCCTCGTGGTCTTCATCATAATTTTGATAACTCATTTTGTAAATGAAAAAAATCTGATTACATTGTTTCTTGAGACATAGAGTTATCAGATTTTAGATAGATAGATAGATAGATAGATAGATAGATAGATAGATAGATAGATAGATAGATAGATAGATAGATAGATAGATAGATTGTTTTGCTTTCGTTTCTACGCTCATGTCTTATGGATGGGGATGAATGAATGAATGAATGAATGAATGAATGAATGAATGAATGAATGAATGAATGAATGTTTTATTTTTTTTTTATTTTCATTTCAACTGCTCCTGACTTTTTAAACACCAATTTCATTAAACCTCATCGTCAAAAAAGCCGCGTTTCTTTGAGGAACTATAATTTGCACATCAATAACACTCGTAGCGCGTGCCATCTATTGAATTGATAGATGTGTGAAAAACAATCAGTCTACGCGTCAAAACACGGTGATAAGCAAACAATTACTGTTATGTTACCTGCCTTATTGGATTTAGTTATTTTCAATGCTTTTGCGCGTTTACGCGAGTACGTTTGCGCAAGTTTCATGCTCAATCCATCGGCTGAGAATTGACTTATTATTAGCTTTACTGATTCACGTATAAAAACTCACGTATAAAACATTCCAAAGGATCAAACCTTTATATTTTATTTGCTATTACTGCAGCTGGTGTTGTGCCGTGTGGCGGCCGTAAAAAGTCTCCCCGTACATCATCCATAGTGCAGATTATATTTTTATTTCGGTCCTTTGAGATCAGTAAAGATATTCAGAGTATTCAAAACACTCACGTTTAGAAACATACTTCTAAGCATTTTTTAATTATTTGACCCAATTTAGGAATATGTCTTTGATTTAGACTCCTCGTGTAAATGCTCGAAATTGCAGAACAATTATAGTCTGGCGTTCGTTGCCGGTTTAAAAAGGGCTACTGACGAGGGTTCATTACCCGAAATTGCGCAATATAGTCCATACTATCTCCCTTTGAATGTTTTTACTGCTTCCAAAGGATCAAACCTTTATATTTTATTTGCTATTACTGCAGCTGGTGTTGTGCCGTGTGGCGGCCGTAAAAAGTCTCCCCGTACATCATCCATAGTGCAGATTATATTTTTATTTCGGTCCTTTGAGATCAGTAAAGATATTCAGAGTATTCAAAACACTCACGTTTAGAAACATACTTCTAAGCATTTTTTAATTATTTGACCCAATTTAGGAATATGTCTTTGATTTAGACTCCTCGTGTAAATTCTCGAAATTGCAGAACAATTATAGTCTGGCGTTCGTTGCCGGTTTAAAAAGGGCTACTGACGAGGGTTCATTACCCGAAATTGCGCAATATAGTCCATACTATCTCCCTTTGAATGTTTTTACTGCTTCCAAAGGATCAAACCTTTATATTTTATTTGCTATTACTGCAGCTGGTGTTGTGCCGTGTGGCGGCCGTAAAAAGTCTCCCCGTACATCATCCATAGTGCAGATTATATTTTTATTTCGGTCCTTTGAGATCAGTAAAGATATTCAGAGTATTCAAAACACTCACGTTTAGAAACATACTTCTAAGCATTTTTTAATTATTTGACCCAATTTAGGAATATGTCTTTGATTTAGACTCCTCGTGTAAATTCTCGAAATTGCAGAACAATTATAGTCTGGCGTTCGTTGCCGGTTTAAAAAGGGCTACTGACGAGGGTTCATTACCCGAAATTGCGCAATATAGTCCATACTATCTCCCTTTGAATGTTTTTACTGCTTCCAAAGGATCAAACCTTTATATTTTATTTGCTATTACTGCAGCTGGTGTTGTGCCGTGTGGCGGCCGTAAAAAGTCTCCCCGTACATCATCCATAGTGCAGATTATATTTTTATTTCGGTCCTTTGAGATCAGTAAAGATATTCAGAGTATTCAAAACACTCACGTTTAGAAACATACTTCTAAGCATTTTTTAATTATTTGACCCAATTTAGGAATATGTCTTTGATTTAGACTCCTCGTGTAAATTCTCGAAATTGCAGAACAATTATAGTCTGGCGTTCGTTGCCGGTTTAAAAAGGGCTACTGACGAGGGTTCATTACCCGAAATTGCGCAATATAGTCCATACTATCTCCCTTTGAATGTTTTTACTGCTTCCAAAGGATCAAACCTTTATATTTTATTTGCTATTACTGCAGCTGGTGTTGTGCCGTGTGGCGGCCGTAAAAAGTCTCCCCGTACATCATCCATAGTGCAGATTATATTTTTATTTCGGTCCTTTGAGATCAGTAAAGATATTCAGAGTATTCAAAACACTCACGTTTAGAAACATACTTCTAAGCATTTTTTAATTATTTGACCCAATTTAGGAATATGTCTTTGATTTAGACTCCTCGTGTAAATTTTCGAAATTGCAGAACAATTATAGTCTGGCGTTCGTTGCCGGTTTAAAAAGGGCTACTGACGAGGGTTCATTACCCGAAATTGCGCAATATAGTCCATACTATCTCCCTTTGAATGTTTTTACTGCTTCCAAAGGATCAAACCTTTATATTTTATTTTCTACAATACTCTATCTGGCAATATCAACAATGAACACAGACACCTTAATTAATATAAAGTAAAATGTTGAAGTCTAAGATTTAGTTGTCTTACCATATTCGCACAAACGCAAATTGTTAAAATCGCTAATATGTTTGCATGCATTAGGCGCGCAACAGCTATGGATGCGCAAAAATGCTGCGATTTCTTTCTTTCTTTCTTTCTTTCTTTCTTTCTTTCTTTTTGCACAATTGGTTATATCAAATACGATTCTTTTACGAAAAGGGAATGCAAATGGTGCAGTAAATTTATTACACCCAACCTGAAATCAAATCACACTGACAAATAAAATGGAAACAAAGTCGTTGAAACTCATTTAAAATGCGAGATGAAAAAGTTACGCTCTTCTTGAAATGATTTTGGTCAGTTCGTACTCATTTTGGTCAATTCGTACTCATTTAAACGTAAGTACGAATTGACCAAAATGAGTACGAATCGACAAAAATGAGTACGAGTTGACCTGAACATGAGTACGAATTGACCAAATGAGTACGAATTGACCAAATTTTTGAGTACGAATTGACCAAAATGAGTACGAATTGACTTGAGTACGAATTGACCGGGAACCATACAAACTATGATGGTCCAGAGTCCCCAATGCTACATACCAAGTTTCACTGAAATCGGTCCACCGGTTCCAGAGAAGAAGATTTCAAGTTTAAGGTTTTTACCATATATGGGCATGGCGGCCATCTTGGTCATGTGACCTGGACCATTTATACAAACTTTAGTTCCCCTTCCTAAGGATGCTCCACATGAAGTTTGGCATTTATTGGACCAGGGGTTTCAGAGGAGAAGATCTTTGAAAAGTGTGAACAACGACGACGATTTATTTATTTGTTTATTTAAGTGTCACATATCAAATACAATATATTACTGCAATGTTAATCATGGAGAGTTATTTTTCTTACCTTACTGCACGTGCAGTGTCTAGGACAGTATAGAAAATACTTTCACACCTGTCTGGAGGTAAGGAAAGTACTTTCACACCTGTCTGGAGGTGACTTTCCTTACCCCTCGTTTTGCACGTGCAGTGTTCGGTTAACAGTTACGTCGCGAGAAAAGAAATTTTAATGGACAAAAATTTTCGGTCATTCGTTTATGTAATATTTCGTAAAAGCTCCGCGCAGATCTAAAGTAACCAGTGTTTGATTTGTCATTGTGTAGGTCCGGCGGAAACTAAAATTTCACTCAGTGGGGTCATAAGGTAAGTGAATTACCCGCTTCGCAACAGGTGGGCATGATATTTTCCTGACCTGTCCAGCCAAAAGCATGCACCTCGAGCCCTTCGGGCTCTCGGTGCATGCTTTTGGCTGGACAGGTCACTTCGGGCTCTCGGTGCATGCTTTTGGCTGGACAGGTCAGGAAAATATCATACCCACCTGTCGCTCAGCGGGTAATTACTACTTACACATTTACAACAAACTACAACATATATTTGATACCCAGTCTTTATAGACTTATGAGACACTATGATTTGCTTTAAAACATAATATGTATATCACAGATTTGCAGAATGAGAATGTACATCAAATAATTCGTAAGAAGCATTCACACACATTAAAAAAGTACTAAACCAGATGTCTTTAAACCCTAAAAGTTTACAAATCAATAAAATTGTGTATTACAGTATTGAAAACAAGCCTATCTTGATTTTCGTAAAAGATGTTCGCTGCGAAGCACAAACACCAGTAGACCTAAAGGAGCGAGTCCGCGAGTCTTTGGGTACTTACTCACCGAGACCTGGCACCGGAGCGTCACAAAATGCTTCTCTACGAGCCACCGCCCGCATCTCCAGGAACGTTTGTGCCCAGAGCAAGCGGGGGTCCACTGGTTTTGCACCGGGTACTTGAAATACAACATAACTAAAAGCAAATACCATATATGCATAAATCTAGAATTCTTAGTTGGTATAAAACGTTATTTATATATGAAATATGTTACTTAAGACAATATCGCAACTGGAAAATTATATTAATAAAGTATTAAAACTTACGACAACGACGACGGACGACGGAGCATGTCCATCCTATAAGCTCACCTTTTGAGCCTCCGGCTCAGGTGAGCTAAAAAGCGCCGATTTCCTTCATTTTTCAAATTACCCTTTCGCCAGTTTTTACTCACTTGTAGGCGAACGAAAAATAAATCTGATGGCTTATTTTCACAGGATTTTGAAAATGGTTTGACTTATATTCGGAAAATCAGATGAATCAACTGAAACCACAAAAAGGTATTGAAGATCTAATGACGAGTTGCGTTGCCTGTGGAACTCAGTATGTGTAAGTTTTTGTAATAGTTGGTTTTGTTGAATCAATTTTGTTTCTCATTGATGCAACATCTTTCTCTTGAGTGATTCATGACCGATGCAAATATTGTTTATGATTGACTTAAATTCCAGAAATGATTCGCATAATGTTAAATATACTAGACGAATGGATTTTCCAGACACACGGGGACCCAACTGTAAATCGTGATTATTGATGCGACGTGGAATGTTAATGCATGCTATTATGAAGTTTCGTATGCGTCGGCGTGTTCGTTACGAATGCGACGCTCCACATCCTCTGTCCTTGGACGGTAAGTACCACATGTTTTGCTCTCGTGAAAATAAACAAAGCCGAATTTACAAAATCGGCGTCCACTATGATCTGCAAAAATCTTCTATGTTCCCAATTGAAGTCAATTGGAATACTTACGGCACTTGTGTTTTTCAGCTAATGGTTTATAAAGTTGACAGGTAGATACAAGATTGCCACGAAAACTCATTATATTCTTAAAGTATTTTTGTTTTTCTAATTCTTGACCGTAAACTAAGAAGTATAACACAGTCTTGTGGTGTCTTTATTACGGAAGCCGATAGGAGACCTTATTGAAACATGAATCAAAATGACGTTGTAAATGCACACTAATTTACTGAGCGTGAAAAACAGTAAGATAAGCATCTTTCGTATGCATCGTAGATTTTGTTAAAATTTAATATGTGACACAGAAATGCATCGTGGAAGATTGAGACCGATGAATCAGTAAAATAAGATAGCAAATGTTACGATATGGAGACAGTGATGCATTTTCTTCAATTAATATTTTTCTAGATACATGTTAAAGGGGTCAACCATGTTTTTATATTGTATTAACATTTGCAGAGGCTGGAGAAAGTTGTTTTAGCCTGAGGCCGAGGGTTCAAAGGGCTCCCGAAAGACTCTTCTAGTTGCAATAAAATAACCATAGTTGATCGCTGTTCTTGTACAACACACCATTCCCATGGAAAACTGATTGACAACCGCACCTAAAACTCGCACAAATCCCTTTAATTCTTTCCCCCCCCCCCCCCCAACCCCCGCTTATCAAAATGCATGGAGCCACCGATATTAAATGATCAAATAATACTTGGTTTAGCCATGTTAGAAAACATATTACCTATGTCACTGATATGCCCGAAAATGATTTGCTGTTTCGAGGCAAGAAGTCACTCGAATGTTGACAAAGCTATATCAGACAACCACTCTGTGATCTCATTCAAAATAAAAGTGGCACATGCTTTGAAGCTCGCTCAACGAAGTACATGTAGTACAAGGAAAAAATACGCCATGCAATATTGCGCTTGATAAAGGCGCAAGTTATGCTTCTGCATTGACGTAAATAACTTTTATAAGAGGACAACAAAATGCTAATTCTTCCATGACTCATTCTAGTAGTACGTATCTTCATCTTCGATGCATACAAAAGATACTTATCTTTCTGTTTTTCACGCTCAGTAGAAAAATGTGCATTTACAACGTCATTTTGATACATATTTCAATAAAGACACCGATAGGACTGTGTTATACTTCTTAGTTTACGACCAAGAATTAGAAAAACAAAAGGACTTTAAGAATGTAATGTGTATTCGTGGCAATCTTGTATCTACCTGTCAGCTTTATAAACCATTAGCTGAAAAACACAAGTGCCGTAAGTTTTCCAGTTGACTTCAAGTGGAAATATAGAAGAATTTTGAAGATCATAGTGGACGCCGATTTTGTAAACTGGGCTTTGTTTATTTTCACGCGAGCAAAACATGTGGTACTTACCGTCCAAGGACAGAGGATGTGGAACGTCGCATTCGTAACGAACTCGCCGACGCATACGAAACTTCATAATGGCATGCATTAACATTCCACGTCGCATCAATAATCACGATTAACAGTTGGGTCCCCGTGAGACAGTAACACAATAAAATACGGAAGCTAATCCTAAGCATCCGGCGGAGGGATCGCCTTTGTACATGAGAAATAAAACAAATAGAAAAGCCATATCTCAACTCGTCCACCGTTCTAGCTTCTATTATAATATTGTATACAACAGAATATACGGCATTATCATTCGAAAACACAAGGAATTGTAGAAAACATAAGCCCTTCAGTTTCATCTTATTAATCGCCGTAGAACGGTTGGTTGAAAGATATAGGGTTTACGTTGAAAGTGAGTTAACGTCTAGCGAAGATTCACAAAACATTATTTGAGCCAGTGACAAAACCAACAATTTGGGTTTCTGGTCCGTACAGTCACAGAAGAAAGCTAGACGCTTGAAACTTTGCATACAAGTAGAAGAGGAGTTGTACTATCTGTGTAGCAGAAACAAAGGCGCTGATCAGCTGTGCAGTTACTGCGTCTTTGTTTTTGCATATGTAAATTGTATGTTTTCCCGTGAAGTGGCTCATTTCAAGAAGAAATACGTTGCACACCCACCCTGTTCGGCGTCAGTCGAAGTCAGATGACATGCTTGCCGATAGTCCTTAACTAGCCGAGCGAATATGTCATTGGATTGAGACGATATTTGTAAGACATTTGTTGTACTTATGATGATCAAAATAAATCGCATTTCTATTTTTCGCTTGTTCAAAATTTATCCAAATTAATATTCTTATAAGACATTCAATAAAATAGACCCGAAGCAGCTACACTTTTCTTATATGATAACAATATATGAACGTTTGCAAATCACCAATTGAAAGTGAATGCTGGAAGTTAATAAGCTGCACCCTAAGAGATTATATTTGCATTCCTGTGTGCAACGCCGAAGTGGTAGATCAGCTCTCGTTCACGGTTCCGCCATTGTTTGAGCTTCTTTGTTGATAATATGAGAACCTTTCGACTGTAGTTCTGCAGTCCAATTTGAGTACAACCTGGTTGTAAACGAAGAATGCATATATTGTAGTCACGACACAGCAGCTCATTGTATATCAGTTGCAAAATTAATGAGATAATAATACTCAAATAGCGCAATTAATCATCCTAGATTGAAAACATAGAACTATTACAATGTAGCTATCGCGTGAAAAAAACAACAACAACAACAAAAAAAAACAACAACAACAATCTGGGTTTCCGACCAAGTTTGAAAAAAAAAAACAAACATGTACAGCCACAGAAAAAGGCTAGAAGCCTGCAAATTTAGATGAAAGAAGATGAGGGATTATTCTACTTGTGGAACGAAAACAAAGCAAAGGCGCTTTGGTTTCGCATATACAAATTGTTGTTTTTCTTATGCGGCGGCTCATATTACTACATGTCAGTTAACAATCCTATTGAGACACTAATTAAACGTATTCCAATCAAAGCTGAAGTTATTGTCTGGACAGTATACATGTACCAACCTGGAATTTTAAAGTAAAGAAGCAATTCCAAAAGTATAATGCTCAGGATAGCTACCAAATTACATATCCTGTAGAGTCAAGTTCCATATGTTCTTTGATTGTCAATAGAGTGTATGAAAACTTTGTTGAGAAATGGCACTGCGATTTAAATCGGACCTCTTCTCGTAGAGGCACTGGTGGAAACATACTTCGTACATATAGACAGATGAAAAGTGATTTTCATGTTGAATCTTATTGTCTAGACATATTGTCTAGAAAGCATAGAGGATCTCTAGCTAGGTTTCGGTCAGGAACAGCCCCTATCAAAGTTGAAACAGGCCGCTACCAAAATTTGGACTTGAGCGAACGGGTTTGCTTCCATTGTGCCTCTTGCATCGAAGATGAGGAACATGTTTTGATGGTATGCCCTATATATGAGGATTTAAGGCTGAGTTTAATACGCGAAGCTGTATTGATCAACCCTGATTTTGAGGGCCTCAGTGATATTCAAAAGATGTGTTTTCTTTTGTCTGATTCACAAATAGTTAGATCGAGTGCTAAGGTTTGTACACTGATACTCGAACGAAGAAGGAATTTTCTAAGTCGTACTAGTACATGTATGTGAAGCTTATTCCAGAAAATTATTTTCAACTTTTTGTATAGTCTCCTGCCAAAACCCTTCTGCATTACTGCTTTTTATGTAAAAAAGTTGAAGCCAAGTAGTCTTTGTGTGTGGTGCGTATGTACATGTAGTTTCATACCCACCAGCACAAACTTAAGAGATTTTTTATTTCTTTTGTGTTTTATGAGTCTGTGTTTTTAATGTTCTATGTGCATATGTGCTATGACTTGAGAAGGTCTGTCTTGGCATTCCACCAGTGGTGTGTGCTGGTGATGATCCAAATTTTGTAAAGGCTTAGTCCTAAGACAGTTTTTCTCTGGGCAGGGCCCATATGTTTATATGTCATTTCATGTATATATAGCTTTTAAACTGTATATACTTGAAATCTGTAACTCTTAGTGTCTCTCGCAATTCTTTTATAATGGCAGTCGTATATGTATATGTGAGTTTTATATGTAAGATATGTTTTAATGTATACACTGGTGAGACACAAATAAACGATACTTGACTTGACTTGCAATGAGACTTAACCATTTCCACTTAAGTTGTTTGAGAAAGCCGTTAAAATCAAGTAGCAAGACAAGATTCCAGACGCAGAGGTTCTGTAGAAAGCAGGCATGCAAAGCATGCATACCGTCTTAAAGCTGGACTGGCCATGTTATAAAATGCCTGATTAGCGACTTTCAAAGTAAGTCTTCTATGGAGAACTACAGGAGGGAAAGCGCTCTCAAGGTGGCCAGAAGAAATGCTACAAAGACACCCTCAAAGCCTCTCCGCAGGATTTCGACATAACAATGGGGTCTTGGGAAGCGATCAAAGTGGCGAGGTCTCATCAACAAAAAGAGCAGCTCTCTATGAAGGAAAGAGAATCAATGAACCTGAAAGAAAGCACAGAAAACTCAAAGCCAAGACCAATGGGCCTCCAGCAGATTCCATGACGTTGACTTGCTCTACTTGCAACCGACAGTTTAGAACTAGAATTGGCATAGCAAGCCACCAACGAACTCACCTACACTCATGAACCTTATTCATGAAATAATGATGGTCTTTCTCATTAGTAAGAGACGAACGATCGCCCCTTATACTTCACATTTATATAGTAAAACTGGAATATACAGGGGTATACCTATTTTAGCTCACCTGAGCCGAAGGCTCACAGGGTGAGCTTATAGGATAGGACCGAAGGTACCCGGTTTTCGGCGTCCGTCGTCGTCCACACTATTCAAAGATCGTCTTCTCTGAAACCCCTTGACCAATCTAAGCCAAAAATATGAAGCTTCTATAGCAAGGGGGAATCGATGTGTTTATAAATAATCCAGGTCACATGACTAAGATGGCCGTCATGCACATATATGGTGAACACCCTTTAAAAGTCTTCTCTGCAACAGTTGGACCGATCAACGAAACTTGGCATGTAACATCGGGGACTACCTATCTCCCGGTATAACCGACCTATGGGCCGTGAAGGCACTTGTATGGACTACCCCCAGAGTTTCCCTTCCCCTGTTTTGTTTTAATGGCAGCAGAGTATGGGCAAGGATTTGGGCCCGTAAACATGGTGTAAACCATCTAGTTATTTCCTTACAGAAACTGTCCAGATGTGGTCCTGTTGTGATTTATCTTTTAGCACCCTGTTTTTAAGTTTGGCTGTTAGTCTATTTTTACTTGGATTTCTTTATTTGAAAATTCAATTTCTTTTTTTCTCTCTCTGCATATGTTGTATTCGTCACCGTTTTGTTTGCATAATGCATGTCGGATGTTTATCTTGTTAGGAAAGAGCTACAGTAGTCGTCTCGCTACTCATGTATCTAGCACACTAACTTTTTTCCCCGAAGTACCATCCTTTCTGGGTAAAATTTAACACTGTGTTTGGCAGTGCTAGACAAACGTAATACCTAGACCAAATAGTTATGAACATTAACTTTTCTGGAGGGAAGCCATTAGACATAGTATTGACCTCTCCATATGTGTTCAGTATTCTGTCAATCATTTGACGTAATAAGGCTCCTTAGGGGTTTATGAAGGTGCATTTTCATTTCTGTTTCTTTACACGATATTGAATTCCCTTTCTTGGGCCTCACACTTCGAGGCTAGACTAGGCTAGTGTTTGTTTTGTCGGTCATTTTTGTCACTTTCACTTCGATAAATAAATCTATTCACGCTAACAAGATCAGTACATACGATGCTTATGAAAAAATAAACTGGATATGTATTGTTTAATGAAAGTAACTAGGGTTGCTTAGTTTCAAATGTTTTTAAATTATAAAATTTGGACGAACTCTCTCGTTGACCTATTTATCGTTTTTTTATCGGAAAACGATCCATATGAAATTATGTTGTTTCCAATACAGTGTTCTCTTTCACGTCCGCTGTACATGATGATTGACATGCGGTATCACGAATTACCGGATTGGACCGAAACTGTCCGAAACGAACCGATACTGTCCGGGAACGGACATAGATAATATCAAAGCTACAAAGCTAATCATGGAGCATGTGAAGAATTTTATGTACACAACAATATTGCGATTTACTTGGAACGCAAGAAAACAGTACCCGAAGAGTTATTGCACCCTGCATACATGTATCCGTTAGGCAACCGGATTTCTTACAGTACGGATTTATGCTACATCGCGACGCCACACAAAATGTATTGATATTGATCGAACTCTTAAAATGCAACCGTTTGTAATTTCAAGTTGTGGCAAAATATCTAAATTGCTGTAGTGCAAAAGTTCACAAAAGATACATCAGATTTTAGGGGGAAAAAAATGTGGAATTCGGAAACTTTTGAGGCATTTCTTTTCTGTTTCCACTATGTGGCTTTTTTAAGTTTTGAAAGTATGTTCACAGAAAACGTCAACTTGAAATACAGACATGCTACATTTCACATTTTTGTCACGGAAAATAGAGTATATATACTATTAGGTGAATGTCCGATATATTTTGTCAATGTTATTTACAAAACAAACAGCTAAGGCAAAGTCTGGATCACACTACCCCTAACCAAGCCTCATGGATGCAGATTTATGGGGTTCAGTTTAACCTCACTTTTAAGATTATACCTTTGGGTAACGTGCTAGCATATTTTGGCTTACACAACCTTAGATTTAAATTATATTTATAGCATAGGTTTATAAAATTCGAACCATACTGGATTCACACTGTCCTTCCGTTATTGCTTTATTCTGTGATATTTAGTATTATTCTGATTGGCTCTAGCAAAATCAAACTTTCATCATGTATTTTAAATCTTTGTTTGGAGACTCAGAGAATCTAATCAGGTTAGGCGCAAGCACGCTATGTCAAGACGCAAAATGTTAAAATGTTGTAATAACATTTTAACATTTTGCGTAGACCAGTCACAACGCAATATGTTAAAAATGTTGTAATAACATTTTAACATTTTGCGTAGATCAGTCACAACGCAATATGTTAAAAATGTTAAAACTTCATCCTCGATTTTTGACTATAAATGAGACAAAGCTATACCCTCTCTAAACCATGTCCTGGTTTTCTGATACCTGAGATAATAAAAAATTTAACTTTTTGCCATTCCGAGACCCTAATTCTACCTTTTAAAGCCGTTTGTGCCTTATTTCAGCATTCACGCAGACTTTCAGGATTCAGGTGCCAATGTACATAAACTCTGTTTTTACCTTCAGATACCCTCAAAAGACCTTTTGAATCGTTCTGCAATACTATCTGACCATTCTCAGACTTCCAGAATAAGTTTAGTTTTTAACATTTTTATAACATTTTGCGTTGATCGCTGGCAACGCAAAATGTTAAAATGTTAAAACTTTTTTTTTGCCTAGCTGGATCTTTATGACTATCTGGAAAGTATTGCAAAAGGTCTTTTGTGGGTATTAAAAAGTTAAAACAGAGATTTTGTACCATGGCACAGGGATTCTGAAAGTCTGCGAGAATGCTAAAATAAGCACAGACGACTCCAAAAGGTAATATTAGGGTATCAGAATGTCAAAAAGTTAACATTTTATTTTTTCATGTATCCTGATAGTCATAAAGATCCAGCTAGGCAAAAAAAAAAGTTTTAACATTTTAACATTTTGCGTTGCCAGCGATCAACGCAAAATGTTATAAAAATGTTAAAAACTCCTAAACTTATTCTGGAAGTCTGAGAATGGTCAGATAGTATTGCAGAACGATCCAAAATATCTTTTGAGGGTATTGAAGATAAAAACAGAGTTTATGTACATTGGCACCTGAATCCTGAAAGTCTGCGCGAATGCTGAAATAAGGCACAAACGGCTTTAAAAGGTAGAATTAGGGTCTCGGAATGCCGAAAAGATGAAATCTTTATTATCTCAGGTATCAGAAAACCAGGAAATGGTTCAGAGAGGGTATAGCTTTGTCTTATTTATAGTCAAAGATTGAGGATAAAGTTTTAACATTTTTAACATATTGCGTTGTGACTGATCTACGCAAAATGTTAAAAATGTTATTACAACATTTTTAACATATTGCGTTGTGACTGGTCTACGCAAAATGTTAAAATGTTATTATAACATTTTAACATTTTGCGTTGTGACAACGCTATACAACTTTGGGTCACTCAGACAGCAAGAATACATGTTTGAAATTTTGAATAAAACTTCCTTTGCTGATGGAATTTTACATTATGTTAAGTTTTAAAGGTCAAGTCAACAAAGAATCAGTGACTATTTGGCCTGTATACTCCTATACTTTAGCAGCCCAGAACACTGTTATTAAGCTCCTGATGCTGGTCCTTTATGCTAAGGACAATACTTCCATGTCTTATGAAGATACTCATGCATAGATATTTGCGTATTTTCTCATTATTTGGTAGAAATATCATTTCAAGAGGGGACGGGGGTCTAAATTTCGTAAAAACTAAAGATCGAAATTTTGATTTTTTTTCTGCATGCTCACATTTTCTATCACTAATGTTTGTAATTTAGAGTGTTTAACTTACAGAGACATGCAGGATTCAAGAAAAAATCATCAAAACTGTTTAATGCCTCTACAAATTTAAATGTTATATGGAAATTATTTGGAAGGTACCTGTACAGCATTTGTACTTTTGAAATATTAGATTACCATATTTGTTATAAAGTTATAAATGAAAGTGGTACAAACTGATGTTTCCTGTCTGGAATCAACTCAAACTCCTTCTAGATTTTTAAACCTGCATGTGGCTTGAAAAATGGGTAATTACGAAGGTTTTTTGGGCATTATTTTACATGCAAAATATAATTACTCCGACCAAAACTTTATGGTAAATTCTTACAAGATTGCCATGGCCAATGTTGCATAACAGATATATACACATGTCCTGTTTTATCTAACACGGCTACCTATCTCCACAATTCAGTATACTACAATCATTGCATGTCATTTTGGTACTGTATCGTCCCAGTCAACATTATCGAACATGGCTAGAAAGATACACCACTTCCTGGTATTATGTGAAGCAAATCGTTTAGTTTGCTTTATGACAAAATCCAGTGATAATTGTGTTCGAACCCAGGACTTCTCAATTATGCCTTGCAAAATGAGGGTGTGAAATATGTTGATTGATTAACTGAATAAATGCTTAACATCCCAGTCAATAGCTATGGTCATGTGGGGACTTTGCCTCCATTTTATGGCACATTTATCCAAAATAAGGACATCATGACATCTACAAAATGCTTCAAATATAACCCCCCAACTAAACCGACAGGGCTTACAATGTATACGTAAGGTTGGTTTGACATGAACCACTTTTCCTGGGCAGGCTCAGACCTGAGTGGTTAACCAGTAATCAGGTGGCCAGACAGCAGCGTAGAAGCTTAGCATGAAGGCACCAGCAGCCCATCTATTTTTTAGGTCCTAATAAGCAGGTGCCCATATTCCCACACGACCACCCTTGGAAATCTATCTTGTGGCTGTTTGTTACAGTGTTGAACTGAAAACCATGTCCTCATGACTGATGAATAACAAACAAAATTAGCAACTATGTAGGTAACAGGGCGTGAATAAATCAAGGGTGTATTTGTACAGTATGTTGCCAAAATATTGTTACGCATATTTACCAAATCCGTTTTTGCCTGCGCCCAATTTATAAAAATTGGTTTTGCAGCATTCCAGTCAAACTTCAATGCAGTTAAACTATTGTATATGATAGCCCTTTTATATGGTTTCAATTTTGATAACTGTATAACTGCTTGTTTTTCCTGAATGAGAAACTAGGACTGATTATCATATTTGGGCTCTCGTTTTTGGGCTCTAGAGTATCGTTCCCTCCCCCCCTAGAGCCAGCACGCCGCTTTCAAATATTGTGCGGATAATGGCAACACATTTGCAGGCAAACGCTTTTGTTGGCTCTCGGGGGGGGGAACAATACTTTATAAAACTTTTCCTGATTTCTATATATTTCATAACAAAAATGGTTGTTTCAGCTCCAAATATACATCCTGGGCCATCGAAAATGAAATAATAAATTCTTCTATTACAAAGCCCCTTATTCAGAGAAGCTAACACGCGAATCAAGAGAACAATTACCAACTTTTATTTTTCCTTCAAACCATAGGCATTTGTAAATGGAAATAGTCACTGATTCTTTTCAGACGTGTTGATGAAACCATTCATGGTTTAACACAGTATCTGTTTTATTTGGTATCAAAATGCACTATACGTTACTAAAGGAATCATTCTTCTTGTCAGTGTAGACTTCTATCACAATCTCATGTTATTTTAAACTTCCCAATTTCTAAGAACCCCTCCATATAGCATGTTACTAAGAACATGCTATAATTTTCTTGATCTATGTTCGATTTAAAAAAAAAAAAAAATAGTTTTCCCGGTATTTCCAACAGTACGCGACTGCTACTTTTTACATGGAATCGATATTTTGTTTTAATGGAGAAAATATTTTCAATATCACATCGAGTGTATAGTAATCCATATATTACAACACTTTAATTTTAGTTTTGTCTCTTTATTGATTATTCTACAGGTCTTCGAAAATGAACCATGCGGCGCAATTGGAGTCTTACAAACTTGATGACATTATGTAACGTCACGTGACGTCATATTTGCCATCATTCAACTATTCGGAACCTCAGAGGTCCCTCCCAGGCTATTGTCGACGCAGGTCTGATCACCCAATTTTTACGTCAAGGCACTAATATCTCTAGAGAATCGACGTTCTGTCGCTAAAATACGTCGAAATTACATGTACATCGACCATGATAATTCAGACAAGCTAGCATCAGTGCCAGACAATCAGTGCAACTGGCAACTTGTGCTTTTAATGAGGGAAAGATGCTCTGTATGACAAGGGGCAAAATGTAGTCATGCTCGATATTTCTTTACAATTTTGAATTTTAGGGTTATTGCTTTATCAAAGACCGCTGCTTTCACATTATAATTACTCATTATTTTGATACGAAATTCACAACATACTTAGCATGCATGTCAATGTTTATTTGTGTAAAACAAATAATTATGCAAAACATTTGAATTTCAACGTTTGCGTTCAGTGTATAATAAACAAACTTCTTATATGCGTCGCCGCGAAAGCAAACCAACAAAATGCTCAGGCGAAAACAAAGGCACAGGTCAGCTAGCTGTGTAGTAGCTGTGCAGTAACTGTGCCTTTGTTTTCGTTACACGGATAGTACAATACAACTTCTACTTTTATCCAAATTTTAGGCTTCTGGCTTTCTTCTGTGACTGTGCATGCCGATGTGTGTCGTACATGGTCTGAAATCCGAATTGTTGTATTCTCATGCGAAGACCATCGTGCATTGTGAACTTGTATAATCTTTACGTCAAATTCTGCAGAACTTCAGTGCAGCCTTTTTCATGTATTTTCGATATTTAAAGGCAAATTACTGGCTCACTTAATATGTGATTCTATAGTCTATTTGTTTCAGCCAGGATCAAAGACACCAAAAAGGCTGTTGATTTACACAAGCTTGGGACATTTAAGAAAAACACCCACCTGACAATGAAGCGCATGTATTAACATACCAGCTAATTAAGCCACTTGAAAAAATGGCCTTTTTGAATTGCAAAACAAATGCTTGCAATGCTGATCAACGTATTTGAATTCGTTACAAAGATAGTGCAATCACTCTTCTTCTTAAATCTGACATTACACCACTTTAGCCTTTCTTCTGTAACTTTACATGCTGGTTTATGTCGAAACTGATGACGCGGCTCAATTTCTATCTTGTTTTATGTGCGTGAGAAAACAAACCATTTGGGTTCCGGACAGGTCGGACACAAATCGGGCTGTACAATCAAAGAAGAGGATTAGAAGCCTGGAATTGTGCATTTACAAAAGGAGAGTCATTGTACTATTCGTGTACTATTCGTGTAGCGAAAACAAAGGCGCTGATCAGCTTCGCAGTTACCGCGAAACTGATCTGCGCCTTTGTTTTCGCCCAAGCAATTCGCCCAAGCATTTTGTTGGTTTTCTTATGCAGTGGCTCAATTGCCATTTTAATCGTTGGAAATTGTTTCTGAACATTTAAGAATTGTTCTTTTGGGAGCGTTTCCGTCTGACATTTTAAGGTCGTCGCAAATTAAACCTAATATTCTTCCACGCTCAACACAAATCAAAGTGCAAAAACAAGTCACACCCTGCAGGACAGGAGATGCATAAAAAACAGCCGGGAATGTGCTACGGTAACCGTATTATAAACGCATAGCCGAGATACATTACGAAAACTTGCCCATGCAATATAAAGAATTTTTTTCAGTTGTAAAATTTGAAAAAATTCAGAAGAAAATTTTGATATTTTTCTTATTTTTGCTCAAAACATAGATTGTGGGTACTCGTTAGAACCGCCTCGACGAGGCGGTTCTAACGAGTACCCACAATCTATGTTTTAGAGCAAAAATAAGAAAAATAGGTATACCCCTGCAAACCCCAGTTTGGCTATATAAAAGTGGGGTATAAGGGGGTATATATTACACGGACATGTTTTCCTGATGAAAAATCGATGGCATTGTGCATCAAAAGAACATTTTCGTGTTATACGTATATACCCCCGTATACCCCATTTTTTATAGAAAAACTGGAAGAAAAATATAATCTGCACTATGGATGATATACTTGGAGACTTTTTAGGGTCGCTCGTAGTAAATTCTTTATTTTGAGAGGGTAGCCCAATTGGTTTGGTACCAATCATCCTTGAAGCCCTTTTAGCAACAAATAAACATACAATGTTCGCAAGCAATAAGAGTTTAAATTAATAAAGAAGATAGAGCATGAAAAATACAAACACACACGCGTGCGCGAACGCACCCATAAGAAAACAGAGAGAGAGAGAGAGAGAGAGAGAGAGAGAGAGAGAGAGAGAGAGAGAGAGAGAGAGAGAGAGAGAACATTTTCACTAATAATTGTATGGCGACGAAGGAAACCAATTAAGATAACTTTATAAATATTTTTTTCATCTAATTAATACATATTTTCGTTAATATATCTAAAGATGGGGAATTCATACTTAAGGGAAGACTGATTCAAACAATTACGTCTGAGGAAGAGATGCTTCCTTTGAATATGTAGCATTTTGCTTGAAGTATCTTTTAATCATTTCGAGTCACTGATCCTAAATTTGAAATGGCATTATTCATATTTATACATGTATCTCTCGTATGGAATAATTCTTATAGATACATGTAGCGAGGTGCTATATTATTATAAACTTTAAACATAATCTTAGCTTTGTTGAGAAAGACAAAATATCAAGTTGTTTTAACGATGCCTCTAAGTCATTTTAATCCTGCGCCAGGAAACTAAATGAGATATGTCTTGAAGCTTGGTGTGCATTTAGCAAAATGTCATGTGACTGCAATCTAGAATAATAACACGCCTGAAACATAAAAAACAGACAAATACGTAGGTTTTAAAGTAATGATATAAGATCATTATCTTCGATTTTTCTCTTAAGAGTTTCATTATTCGCATTATGGGTCTCATAATGGAGATGACAGTGTCGTTTTCTGTTTGCAATTGCCACGTTTTGGTATGGTATATTGTAATCTTATATGTTCTTTTCGCTCGAAGAAATAAATATTCTATTACATGTGTCTGTGAAATTATTTATTAAGTTAATGATATCACAGCTGAGAATCACGTTGTACGGAATGTATACAAACCGATAAAATGATCGGTGACGCACACTGCTATTGTCGCCGAAGTTGAGATGAGATATTCGTGTTTTCTTCTATTATAGCGTTTACTCTATTGACTGATATATAGGTGGAGGCAGTGCAAACATTATCCATTTATTGAAAGAAAGTAACATAAGGAATCCAGATTATTTCGTTTTCGCAGGGAACCTATATAATGACACTCATTACTTCCGTCACAATAACATTGATTGCCAGTCATGCTCCCAGTTTCAAAAACATACGACGATTTTGGACCTTTTCCATTTCCACCTAGAGGCAATAAATGTTAGGGTCCCAAACTGAATTTCCATATTCCAAAACCGGCCGCACCAGCCCTTTATAAGCTGCTTCTTTCACATCGGGGAAGAAGAGTACAAATTTCTCCTTATGAATCCGAGAGTTTTGTTTGCGTTTGTACAAACTTTGGAAATATGTGTGTTCCATTTCAAATCGTGTGTGATAGTTACTCCCAAGTATTTTCTTAAACAGAGGGGGGACAAAGCAAGAGACCATTCTTGAGGAATTTCAACTGTATCAATTGACTGCTGGAAGAGATATGCTAATACCGGACCTAATTCATCAGGCCCTAAGGCTTTGGACGGGTTAAGACCTCTGAGAAATTTGGTCATCCCTTCCTTTGTGATCACAATATCATGCATGAAAGTGGCAGGTCTATCCAGAAAAGGGGACCTGGTTGTATTCACTTTTAGTGAAAATATGTAAATTCTTCCGCCTTTTCAAATTCGTAGTGTGCAAGTTCACTTCCATTCCTCTCGGATGCGTCATAACAGTAGTTACTCAGCGTTTTAGGCGTCATTTTTCAAACGTAAGAGCAGTTTTAGAAAACATATCCAAATAAAGTCCGATTCAACCTACAAGCTAGAACATGTAGCATATGCATGGCATCTTACTTTGAATCGACAAAGTTAACGTCATGTGCCTTGTAGAGCTACTGATAATCTTCCACCATTTACGTGTAAATGCATATAAAAACAAAGTAAAATAACAAAGTCTTATGCATATGGAAAACATAATATGCTGCAGTGATAATTGAATGGCTAATGTAAAGATGTACACTAGCATACAGTAATTTAACAATTTAAAGTTAATGCATACGAAGGTATATAACTGGATAATCTTACACTTATGGTCTTTTCATTTGAAATTTAAGTATCAGTACAGGTGACATGAGGCTTTGAGCGATCGCGCATCGCGCAAAAAAAATGATGTTTTGCGAGTGTTTTGTGTGATATTTGCGAGTGACTCGCGTATGACTCACGAGTTTTTACGTAACACGCTTTGCGAGCTGCTCAAGCCTTCGCGCACCGTTCTTTTAGTCTGTCGCTTGTGGTTCTAACAAACTTTTTATTACATGACGTCACCCACTGGATTACAGCACCATCGTATGATAGAGGTTGATTACAATGTGTCCGTGCGTAGAAGAAGGAAAACGAACACTAAAATTACATAGAAAAATGTCATGTTCATCTTTGGTGCCATCTAAAAACAGGAAGAGACATTCTGAGTGATTCTTTGAGGTTCAGTACTGACATCATGAAAACACGTCCATGTAATATACAGATTTTTCTTAAGTTGTAAAAATTGAAAATACATATTTTCATATTTTTTCTTATTTCTCAAAGCATATGTTGTTTTGGTACACGTTAGAACCGCATGAGGCGAGGCGGTTCTAACGAGTAACCACAATCTATATGTTAGAGCAAAAATAAGAAAACTAGCTATACCCCTGTACACCCCATTTTTACTATATAGAAGTGGGGTTTAAGGGGATATTCATTGCATGGACATGTTTTCTTGATGCTAAGCTACACTCAAATTCTTGGAAATAACACTCACATATGAATGCCATATTGGTTAATAAATAAGTCCATGTAACTAGCCTCAGTTAATCTCTAAAGATGGTCATTTATCAATTTCCAAGAAATGTACTCTCGTTATTACCCAAGGGATTTCACGTCGTGACTAAGGCATTCATGCAAAATTACATGTATGAATGAGCCAAATGGAATCAGAAAATTACAAATATAGGATTTGTAATATGACTATAGTCAACATACGTATTTTTCTGTAAGAAGCATATAGCCTTACGAATATATTATCGAGCACAAACAACTCAAGCAAAAAAGAAAAACATCATGCTAATTAATGCTTGGCCGTTTCTAAATGCTTTCTTAGAGTGCCTAGCGACTTTTTAACAATATCGTGCCTTTAAACAACAGCTCACTTAACATACTGCTTTTTGTATCGCAGTCATTGGAAGAAATTCGTTATATGTCCCTTATGGTCAATTTAGTGACATTTGGACAATTGTTTTAATTCAGCTTTAATGAACTCAGAGTAGCGGGTTGTA
Organism: Rugalucina vietnamica; assembly: GCA_964017185.1. NCBI lineage: Eukaryota > Metazoa > Mollusca > Bivalvia > Lucinida > Lucinidae > Rugalucina > Rugalucina vietnamica. The sequence goes on from OZ024876.1 coordinate 41,650,488, forward strand.
ATTTTTAAAATAAAATGGGTTGTATTGAAAAAGTGTTATTTTCTATAATCGACATGTGTGAATATGATTTCCTTCAATGTGGTATAAATCAGTATTTCATTGTGTTGAAGAGTTCTTTGGTGGCTGACTGGGCCAATTCTAGGTCTAAACTGTCAGTTGCAAGTAAAAAAGGTCAATGTCAAGGAATCTGATGTTGGCCAATTGGTATTGGCTTTGCGTTCTCTGTCATAATGAGCTGCTCGTTTGTTGATGAGACCTCGCCACTTTGATCGTTCCTGTGCAGCCTGTTGCCAAGACCCTATTGGTATGTCGAAAGCATTCTGGCAGGCATTTGGGGTGTCTATGAAACTATTCATGTATTTACAATCACTAAACAAATATTAATAAAATTGAAAGTCTTAGATAAAAGTAAAATAATACGGCAAAACCCGCACCATCCCATCTGAAATTGCATTTTCCGCCAAATAAACTCAGTTTTGTAGTCTGTGGCCTGAAAGTTGTTAGATACTCACAACCTATTAAGTGAATGATGCTATCTGTGTATTCGAGATCAATGTTATTTTGACCATGGTCCAAAGTCGTTCACATAACAAGAAATAAAACTTTTTCAGAAACCACAGGGCCAATCAAAACTTAATTTTATGTAGAGTCCGAACGAACTTTTATTAGATCTCGTAAAGTCGCTCCACTTTCGCGTGGAGAATTATCACGGAACACCGAGGGAAATATTCTGTCTATAAATGATACAGGTCACAGGCCCAAGGTGGCCGCTCTGCCATTAAGAGGTGAAAACGTTTGACCAAACTTATTTTCGCCAACCTGTGAGCCGATTTTTAAAGGCAAAACAAAAACCTGGTACAGTGTTGCATCAGGACCTCTAGCCCATCATATTTTATATACAGTCAGACATAAGTTAAGCATCACCCTTATTTTTTTCTAAAGGTGTTTTTCAAGTAAATTTCTTGCTAAAACAAAATTTAATTTGTATGGGTCTTTAACTCGCGTCTTTCCCTGATTTGTTAGGCCTTTCATAATGGCATTTGGCCTTGTTGCTCAAGTTCTATGGTGTCTTGAATACGCCTACCCCTATTTTGGGGCTATGCCATTTAAAGTTGTTTAACCGATCCCCATACGTTCGCCACTGAGTTGGTATAGGCATGGAAAGAAACTAGAGTTATATCGTAAAGATATGCCAGAAAAATTTTCTTCTACTCAATGTTTTAATGGCAGTTACAAGCAGATGCAGGAAAAGTTATTTGCTTGTTTATTAAACATGACGTTTTCACTATGTAACATGCCATTCTTTAAACTTCTATAACTTTTTATGCGTTCGAGATATCTGTCTGAATTTTTTAGATTGATTATGGTGTTGGAATTGTCAAAATATGGAGTTATCATTTTACACTTTTTTGCGATTTGAAAATTTCACAGATTTCCGGCGACCATCTTTAATTTATGCTAATTGCACGATTTGCCAAAAGTTGACAGATCTGCAAGCAAGCTAGATTAGTTCTATAACTCCTGTAAAGGACAAAGAAACAAAAAATATTTTAGTACTAAACATTTCTAGGTTAAAATCAATGGTACAAAGTAGGGTGAAATGAATAATGAAACAGTGAATTCGGACTATGTAGGGGTATGCCTGCATAAACAAAGCCTCGTTGTTTACCTTAAGATTAATTTAATCCGGAGTTGCTTTAAATTATCACCCACATATCAAATATCACAAATATCAAAGAAAATATTTCTGTTCTGAAAGGTGTACTGTTTACCGCCAGAAAATATTCAAGTGATGCTTAACTTATGTCTGACTGTATATATATAAATCGTGACATTTGTTTGACACTGACCTATTCTTCAGCAAGGTAAAATTTGGTCACTTAGGCTAAGTGTAAACAACATTTTTATTCTATTTTTGTTTGAATTGATGTTTTACGTCCCAGTCAACAGCAATGGTCATGTCGGGACGTTGTCTCCATTTTATGGGACTTTTACCCAACACTAGGATGTCATGACACTCAAAATGCGCTTCATAAATATAATCACACAACTAAGCCAAATAAGGCTTATATGTATGTATATGTATGAATGGTTTGACTAAACCACTTTTTCTGGGCAGGCTCAGACATGAGCGGTTAACCAGTAATCAGATGGTCGGTCAGTAGATTAGAAGCTTTGCCTGGAGGCACAAGCAGTCCATCTATTTCTCCTAGGTCCCAATGGGGGGGGGGGGGGTAGTTTTGTTGCCTGTGAGAATGAAATTGTTAGATACATGCTAAATTAATTAAGTCGTGAGGATATTCATGGTCAGTCATTTTGAGATGACCTTCGAAAGGGATCATTTTGTGATGACCTTCGCAGGTTATGTTACGTACACCGAATTTTAGGTGAGCGTTCTCAAGCCAAATGACCCTCTCTTTTTCTTTTATTTTGATTAATGATTCTTTAATATAGGGATCAAACATGATTTTCCATTCATAAACATGCGCTAGATCCCGAGGGGATTGTTGAAACCCGAGGGCGTAACCCGAGGTTTTCAACACTCCCCGAGGGACCTAGCGAATTTTAATGAATGACAAAATCATTTTTGATCGCTATTATTACATAAATTCCGCAGAAACGAAAGAATAAAGGTGCAGAAACGAAAACAATATGGTGCACTATATTTTACAGCCTCATCACATTTTCAAACGCGTAAGAACTTTCATTTTTATGCTCGTATCGGGCGGACTTCAGTTTCTCATTACAAGCACGTGCTTTGCGTGGCGCCCGGTAACGAGCAAAAGTAAAAGCCATGTATTAAAAGCACGTAAGCGCGTGAATTGCAATATTAATGCATGGCAATTTCTTCATTAATAAATGGCTGTTAATATCGTGTGTCACGGGTATTTGTGCAATAATTATGGTTATAATACAAGACAATAGCTAATTTTAGAGCAGTGAACATATTAATGAGAAAGGGGATGGGCAAAATGCTATTACATGTATATCATTTGCGGATGAGCGAAGTGAGGGAGAAAATAAACTCAAGATAGACTTGTCGGGTTATACCAACAAACAACTTATTATCGCAATTTGACAAATTAATTCAAGAATTCACCATTCTCAAATCGCTCTTATTACTGCACTGCTGCGGAAGCACAAGTAACAAAAGTCACTTTCGTCTCGTGACTCAATCTTTCTTCGGCAGCAAAGAATGATATATTCGAAGAAACTATTATTAAAATGCCATCGTCGTAAATAGGTCAACTTCATTCCAGTCTTATTATTTGAAAAATAAATATCCTTGCCTAAAGCCACTAATGCTACATACCAAGCTTTCGGTTTTATAGTTGGTCCACTGGTCAATGCTGGTTAAGTAATTTATTTAGCCTGATTCTGATCTCTCGTGCATAAAAATATGAGGAATCCACGAAATAGCACGTGACAGGTGAATCAAGACAAAATGCCCCAAACATTCCGCAAGTAATTTGATGCACTTTCATAGCATGTGCGGTAGTTGATTTCGTTAGAAATAACCGTTACATTCAATCTGATTCACGGGCTACTTTATAGACTCGTCCACCTTTTGATCATCGAGCAAAACAGACTTGGAGTACATATTCTCTCCGGAAGTGCAAAAGTAGAATTAAGAATTAGATGTCTCGAGGCACAGCTCAACTTGCAACTGCATCAGCTGATCGTTACGTTACTTGAAGATTTTGCCTCACAAATAAACCTTCGTTATATCATTGCTCAAAATAAAGCGCGTTTGGAAGGTAAGTCTAACGAAGGCCTTACGTGTACTACGACTTTGGTACTAAAGTCCTAACACAATAAAACTTTCAAAGACAATCAGCGTGTCCATGACATTCTGTCGCAGAACATTCTAAAATCATATTGTCAACCCATGTCACTATACCAGGAGCCGCGTCAAGAGAAAACGTGTTTGTTTCATAAGTGACAATCAAATGGGCAGCCTGACTGCGTCATGATTACGTCAATTATTGTTGATTTTGTCTCCAATTTCAAAGATACAAGGGCCTGCCGATGTCGAAACACTGAAATGCCGAGTATTGTTTCCTTGATGTATGATTGGATAACTCGTTCTATTCTGAGACCGGTCGACAACTTCACAGAGATGTTTCCTTGTGCTGCGGCTCGACTGTTCCACCAGAAAGTGCCTACGGAAAGACTTGCTGCCTAATTTACTCGATATTAGTGAAAGCAATCTAATATATTGCCGACGAATCAACTTGACAGCTCAGCTAATAAACCTCGTTGCGAGGAATCCTGATTTAAGGTATGCTTGTATACACTTTTAAACACGTTTGTGATTATTTCACTTAAATGATGCAGTTTCGATCACTTGTTTTACATGTTCATGAAATTAACGACGCAGGTGGAGGGCATGTATCAATACTTAAAAATGTTACGATGATTTGTGACCCAACTTAACACATCTCATGTAAGGATTGAAATTTCTGACATGAATACTTATAGAGACCAAGCTCCGTAGCTATTAAAAGATTAAAAAGGCTGTCAATAGTATCGACGCTCAGTGGTGTCGGCCAAACGGCGTATATATTGTAAACTGTTCTGTTCTATTCAAAATTGTGTTTGCCTCCATTGATATCAAAATGTTTCGTCAAGACCGTGTACCGTTACTGACGGTTGCGGCTAGCAACAGAAAACGTTTAAAAATGTTGCTGATAACCTTTCGCCGACAACGTCAAATCCAAATGGATGGATTTAACATAAGCATCAAATGTTAATGTTCAATTCTTTCACTGCGCTTATAATGATCGTTTGCTGTTATAATATTCAAACCCTTGTCGCGAAATATGGTTTCACGAATTCGGCTCACAATGTAGTATGTACATTTATTTGAAAGACGACAATGCTCGTTGCTGCCAGCAACATGTCAATACGTTACTGAGGACAGACTATTTCTAACCTCAGATTAAACGTGAACGGACTCATTTAGCAAATAGCACATCTTTAGTATTTACTGTAAACATTTATCCCAATACTAAATGCAAGTCGAATATTAACACCATTTTTAATCAACTATTTATAAATGTCGTTAAAACTCTTGCCGGGATGAGATAAAGTATCCCACGCCCCGTATCAGCAGAACCACACACACAGCTGTACATTTCGGTACATATGGTTCCAAATAATATTATAAAAAATGACAAAGACATATATATCATTAGCTGTAATGAAGTTATTTAGCATCACTCACCAATCATTTAATATGTAAATATATAGAGGATATTTGCTTTTTTGAGGTGAATACCAAATATATTTCATCGAGTGAGTTGAAAACATCAGAATTTTCACGAGTGCGCAGCACGAGTGAAAATTATTATGTTGTCAACTCACGAGATGAAATATATTTGGTATTCACCGAAAAAAAGCAAATTTTCTTTTTATTTTATACAATGCACAGGCATTTTCCAATGCACAAAGTAGGTGGTGAAAATGCAAAAACAAAAATTTTTTTGAAAACACGAATAATTTTGGTACCACATTGTTCCTTATGTTCTAACTAAGAAAATGAATACCCACACTTTATGTTTTCGTTCATAAATAACGGAGTTATAGGCGTTTGAATTTCTGAAGTGAGACACATTTAATGACGTCAAGTAAATGGAAACGTCAGACGTAATCCAAAAAATCTGACGTCATTACAGTGACGATATAGGCTGATATCAGTCACTAGTGACTTTTGATATCAGTGAGATTTGATATCAGTGAAATTTCATATCAATGAAAATACCAATTTTATCAAGTTTTGATATACATTGGGTTTCACTGTAAAGTATAAAATAAAATACCGTTCTAAGATGGCACTTCTGTTTTGTTTCTTGGCATTTTATTTTGTGGCGCCCTGTTTATGACTGTTAGTGCATGTGTATGCACGTACTTCTTTATTTAGTTAGGATCATTAGCTGATCAATGATCAGGGACAGGGCACTTGAAACTTTGGTGGCCTAACAATGACTCTGAGTACAGGTTGGGAACCACAAGAGACACTTCAATATTGCTTGCAGAGGAAGGCAGTTTTACTGCACATGTTATCAGGAACAAAAAACCAATAAATATTAAAAACACAAGCATCAAGGTGCCTCTTTATTGTCCCCTGCAGCAAGGAGATAACAGTCCTTTGATCTAATGATCGGCAGGGTGCCATTAATCGAATAAACAGTAGTACCACTTAAGTACTCTGAAGCTCTCCCTTTAAGTTGAGTTGCTACCTTCTGACTCGGCTTACAGTATTTCTGTTTGTTACGATTCCTACGTATGTGTCATTTGTATTGTTTCCCGTCTCGGTGTTAGGGGTTCGGTTCTGATAGCACGACAAACTTCTTTAAACTATGCTTACCTAAATATTTGTTTTGAAATCAAGCTACTTTCACTCTGCAAAGGTTGTATTATTTGCATGAATAAAGTCACCCTTTAGGTTCATTCAGTAGTTAATACAGAGTAATATGTGACATCAAATCCAGCTTAGATTTTGTTACTCTCTTTGGGGTAGGCAAGTTATTATTACAAATATCGCTTTCTAGAAAAACAACGAAAGTAGCTGCATGTGTTACAGAATCACCAACGCGTATCTATGAATACTGATACAGCTGGAGAGCGTTCGATCCCGTGAATGAGACAACCAGAATACCACCTTTTTCACCGTATGTGACAGCAAGAGGTGGTGGTCCATCAGTGAGTTTCAGTTTTAGATCCAGGCCTTTAGCACTAGGGTGAACTTTCTGTAGAGCATCAGGTTTATTAGTTATAACAAACAAATTACCATCTTTGTCGGTTGTTACTCCCAGATATCTGTCTATATCAGGAATGGTAGGTTGATTGAAAACACCCCTGTCACTCATATTGACAACGACTATGCCACTGTCTTGGTCTGATACGTACAATTTGGTCCAAGTGGTATTAAATGTCATATACTGCGGAAAGTTAAGAACAGCATTTTTAGCTCGGATGGTTTTTAATTGAGATCCATCTACATTATAAACTTCAATGCAGGCGTCAATATCTTTCCCGAGTCCAATATATAGTTTACCATTCTTTTCATTAAAGGCAATTCCGTAGCATTCACCTTGTAATTTAATTGTTTTGGTAAGTTTCAGCTTCTTTTCTACTTTTATGAGTAACACTTTCTGACTGGCAGGTAAAGTTACTGCTACTTCGTTTTCTGAAATCCGAGTGATGTCATGTGGCATTCCACTGGTGTTCAAGCTGGAAAGCAGCTTTCGATCAGATCCGTACATTTTGATTTTTGAATTTCGTGAATCAACTACACATAGTCGTCCATTCGGGAGATATGCCATACTGCTAATGTAACAAGAAAATTTATCCGATTTCATGGACACGTTCAATTTGGTAAATGGAACCAATGATGGTCCTTCTTTACCCTTGGGTTTCTTTGCTGTTTCTTCGAGAGTGGGTGGTGGAAGTGGCGTCGGCTTCAAAGATGTAACGACACTACTAGCTCGTGAGGCTTTTTGGCCGGATGGTTTCTTTAAAACTGAATTTTGAGTAGATGCGGACGCCTTCCTATGAAGTGACACGGTTCCTGTTCCATTCAGAGTTGGCGTTTTCCCTTTTGGGTTTCTCTTATTTTCAGGTTTGGACAAATCCAAATCGTGAAATGTTACGTTTATTTTACCAACGCCGTCAGAAGTTTTAGATAATGCGCTTACAGTTGCATTTGGTTCGAAGTCAAATTTCACGGCTTTTGAAGTCTCTTCAACCTTTCGGGCTATAACATCGTATGTATTCACTTCATCATTAAGTCTCGAAACGGCGATGAATAAGTCTTTCTCTGTTGCACTTTTAATTGAGGCGTCAAGGCGATATTTCGCTTTTCCAAGAACTGGTAGTACATTTGTGCAAGTCGTTATGTTTTGTTCTAGCTCCTTTGATTCTTTATCGCACAGCTTTGCTTTCTCCGTTAACATTTGCTTAACAGTTTTATCAAGCCATCGTATGACATACTCTTGAAACTTAAGTATTTCTGATTCTAGGTGCCTTCCTTGATGTTTGATATTATCTAGTTTCGATTGTTTTTCATTGAGAACCTTTTCAAACCTCCCTTCAAGTTTATCTATGTCCTCGCTTAGTGACTTTACATCAGGCTTACCACGAATACCATTTGAAGCAGCTTCAATTGTTTCAACTCCTGAGCATTGTTTATGAGACGTACTGACACAGACCCGGCAGATCAACTGTTTATGGAGTGGACAATAGTTTTCCACAAACTGGCCTGCATGGTTATCGCAGACTTCTCTGGCTTTGGTAGATTTCTGCTTGTTCCGTTTCCCTTTGTCGATTTTCGTCGGTTTGTGTTTTCCAGTTTTTATGGACTTTTTGTGCAAGTCGTTGCAGTCAGAGCACAGATCTTTGTTACACTCGTCACACTGATAAACTGCTTGGCTGATATTCCCTGTAACATCAGGATAACATGTCGGTGTAATGTATTCCCCATTGCATACCACTTATATATACATGTAATGAGACATTGTTATATACCTAATGTATCTCTACAATAGAAACTTGTCGTGTTGTAACGGACAACACTTTCTGCTGTTTTAGGCGTCGTATGGCATTAATACCATTAATGCCCTGAGATGACGTCATATCAGGGCAATAATGGTGTTAATGCCCTGAGATGACACCGTAGCAGGGCAATAATGGTGTTAATGCCCTGAGATGACGTCATAGCAGGGCAATAATGGTGTTATTGCCCTAGTTGTTATTGCCCTGAGACTATGACATACACCTGTTTACATGTTATGGACACTGGCAGGTGTTCATTTCATCTAAATTTAACATGGCAGGTGAGTGTACATTTCAGACGTATATTTCATCTTAATTTAACGTGTCATTTTGCGTCTAAACACTTACCAATCAACGGCTTTGTGCTTGTCATCATGCTCGATTTCAAGACATAGCATTCAAAATAAATAAATAAATAAATAAATAGATAAATAAATAAATAAATAAAATGTACATGTATTGGAGGAAAGGTATATAACAATGACATACCAAGTGCATTAACGTTTGCCAAGCCCTCGGCCAATAATGTGTTGCAGCCCTCACCGCTACGCGGTTCAGGCTGCAACACATTATTGCCCTTGGGCTTGGCAAACGTTAATGCACGGAAAAGAATGTTTTATCCTCTTATTAGTATAAAGGAGAATTTTTTTTTTCTTATTCTTTGCTCCAAAATATAGATTGCGGGTACTCGTTAGAACCGTTTCGCTTTTAATGTAAACACCCACTCAGTTAAAATCGATGTCTATTGCATGGGCGTGTACAGTAATGAACCAAGTAAAAGTATTATTATTATAGTTTTGTAAAACAAAATACTATGCCATAAAAACTTGTATAAACGCAAGAACGTACGCAGTATTTAACAATAATACACAATAAAATGTACGTATTGAAAAATGCACTGGTGCGTGCGTGCATTTTCTTCTAAATTCATAAGACCTTCTGTTACCACAAAACAACTTTGTACTAAGTTAGAAACTGTTATTTCGATGCAGAGGGCATTCCGATACCATATTTCTGATAAACTGTGCATTTTATTGTGAACAATGTATACGGAATAAAATCTTATTACTCACCGTTTCCTTTGCATATATCACAAAATAATTCATAGACATCGGTGCCTCCATTGGTAGCCATACTAGCAGCGTTTCAATAAATGTTTTAGGAGTACGCCTAAACTTGCGGTAACCACACAGTTTGATGATCCTTTGTCTGCCAGGTACATTGTGTCGAACAAGGCCGCTCAATTAAATACCTTACTGAGACTGACCAGAGTTTCGAAAGGTCCGACATTCTGTCGTGGTTTTATGTGTATGTTTTTGCTTTAGTATGACTGAACGTTAACAAAAGTTTGATTTTACATGCTTATCCGGCTGAGTGACGCCTTTCTCTATATGAGCCGCCTCGTGGGAAAACCAACAATGTGGTTTCCGACCAGGTCCGACACAAACCGACCTGTACAGTCACCGAAAAGAGCTAGAAGCTTGAAATTTCGGATTTAAGTAGAAGAGGAATAGTACTATCCGTGTAGCGAAAACAAAGGCGCTGATCAGCGAAGCTGATCTGCGTCTTTGTTTTCGCGTATGCAAATTATTGGTTTTCCCATGGGGCGGCTCATATTATTAAAGAGCTACTTAAAGTTAGACAGATAAAGAGGAATATTGAATGTTTATAGACGGTTCAGTGACAAAATGTAATACATACTCTTGTCCCCGATAATGATTACATATCGTCCTGAAATATTGAGAGCCTTATAATCTCACATTGTCTTATACGATGTTTGTCATGACTGTATATATTTTTGATGCGGCTATTTTATTCTTATTAAGATTAAGGAGACATTGAGTTCCCACGTACCATTCAGACACAGGTCAGTGATCAACCGGGAATTACGACAGGACGTCTAAGTGATAACTTACGTCGCTTGCATCAACGATTTCCATTCCGAACTGCTAGAAATAGTGCCAGATAAATACTAGGTAATACTCCATTACGTGCGCGATTGTTCCACTAATTTATGGGTACAATTACTACATACTACATGAACCTGACCTGCGTCTTTGCTATCGCATAGGCAAAACGCCGGTTTTCTCTTGATGCAGCTCAAAAAAAACTCTGAGAACTGCAAAAACTGGTTTACATCAGGCTTGGTTAGAAACGCCGTATACATGCTTTCTCTTGGTGCGTTTGAACATATCTTATTTTCCGACAAATTCCATACAGTATATACGTGTACTGTATATCCTTAATTCAAAAAAAGAAGCGTCCGTGGCGTAGCTTGGCCACTCGCCTTGTATCCCAGGATAAGTGTGCTTTATACCGTGATTCTCAAGACAATCGAACGCACCGAGGTCCAGTTCCAATATGATCTTAGCAGTTTAGTGGGACATAAAACATAAATTCAATAAAACCAACGTTAGAACACAAGTAAGTTATTTAACAGCCAAACATAAACCTTACAAAAACATTTTCAGTGTTTTACTTTAATTGTGACATGCGCTTGTTTTCCGTATTCTTATAGACCTCAATATTGCTTACAGGGTAATGGACGTAAGAGCAAAATGAATAAGACATTTTCTTAACTGCAGTCGTCTCCCATAACACTCTCTGTGGTATAAAGAGTCTCACCACTATGAATAGATGTAAGCTTAAGGTAAAGAACCATAAAAATGCTGGTCCATAGAATTTTTTCATTTTTTGATATTTTCGAGAAAATATTTATATCTATCGATTCGTGTAATAAAAAAACATGGTTACCAGGTTGGTTTTCCTGCAAATCGCTCCCCTCAAATGGCTAAAAATGCCTTTATTTGTACGTGACGTAATGGGAAAGTAATAAAAACGAGTCGCTTTTTGCACATGAGCGTCGTTTACAAGAGAACTAATCCATAGACTTTTTTTTAAAAAACTAAATATAGTCTCGTTTTTATATTGTGAGTAAAAAAATAAATTAAAAGTCCTTGACTACCAGGTTGGTTTCGGCGGTATTTGTCAACGAATGAAGACAGGTAAGCTAAAAATCTTAATTTTTCGTAAGTGACGTTGACGTCATGAGAATGACGCCTTTTGACTTTTTGGACGTTTTTCATAAACGTTAGGCATTTGTTTTATTAGAATGAGTTTTAGGCGGCGAATTTAAGATCATTAACGGGTGCTTGTATCTGACTGAGTAATTTTTATCCTGAATGACCTTTCAGTAATATCACGAACGGTGAATGGTTCAAATCTAGCCTTAGTTCAACAGGATGTATAGCGGTACTGTTCAAAATCTTTGACCCTAAGTTTCAATCAAATGTGTTTAATTGTTTGAATAGATGCTTAACGCCCCAGTCAACAGCTATGGTCATGCCGTGACGTTGCCTCCATTTTATTGGACTTTTACCCAAAATAAGGATGTCAAAATTAGGGCTTAAAATATAACCACCCAACTAAAGCCCCTATATCACTGGAATGCGACACTTGGAGACTAGTTCGCGATTATTTCGCGACAAAGATTAACGACATAAACACAACTTTCATGTTGCAGTCTCACTGAATAGACCTTTATGCGACAAATTCGCGAATTTCGGTCTAATTTTGAAAATATATCTCGCGACTGTCGCGCGATAGTGTTATTGTCAGTCTCATCAGATTGTCGCGAGGGTTTCGCATGTTGTCTCAACACTGTCGCGCGACCGTTGTGCGACATTCGTACTAGTACGAGTGTCGCGAAAATTTCGTACTGTAAATTCGCCAAAATTTTGCGGCGACAAGTTCGCGACACTCGCACGAAAGTCGCGCGACCGTCGCACGACAGTCTTGCGAAATATTTTGGCGAAAAAATTCGCATAAAATTTTCAAACATGTTTAAAACATTCGCGACCAGTTCGCGACACATGAAAATTCTCACGACATTCGTGCGACACTCGAACGAATGTCATGCGAATGTCCGCGACAAAATTCGCAAAACAGTCGCGAGAAATTCGCATACCAGTGAGATACTAGCTTAAGTTAATAATGCGTATATGTATTGATTGTTTGACTTGAAACCACGTTTCCTGGACAGGCTCAAACCTGAGTGGTTAACCAGTAATCAGATGGCCTTCAATCAAACTTATTCAGTTGTTCAGTTCAACATAAATACCATTTCATCAAATGCGCAATGCATGCCACGTAAGGTATGTCTTTTTGCACAAACCACTGCGTGTATTGTATATAATGTGTCTGATTTAGTTTTATCATTTCCCTCGGGTGACTTCTTACAAACGAAAGTGGAAAAACGGGATAATCCCTAGAAAAAACATCTGGCACACCCGCAAGCCGAACTTGGCTTGTCTCACATGTGCTTGATGTGGGGCTCGAACCAATACCAGACACAGCGATGAGAAGATCGAATGGTTAAGCGCGTTAATGAAAGCAGTAACTACACAGCTGATCAGCACCAGTGTTTTCCTTACTCGGATATTACAATTGCTCTTCCATTTATATCTTAAATATAAAGCTTCTATCCTGCTTCTGTGGCTGTACAGTCTGGATTGTGTCAGACCTGGTTGGAAACCCCGATTGTTGGTTTTCTCATGCAGAGCCAAAAGTTCCTTCCACGAGGCTTGAAAGCACAATCGGATAAGCCACCACTGAAAACACCACGAACAAATAAATAAATAAATAAAATTTTAAAAAATTATAAAAAAAAAAAAAAATCAGGCGAATGAAGAGAATGAATAAATAAATGATAATAATGTGGATTGGCTGGTTCGATCCTCGAGTCGCGCACATCTCTTCCACAAGCCGACCGAACTGAATGGGTGTACGTAATAAGGTACACCAGCTTTCTGGAAATTCTATAAATTCATTTTTTGTCTTTAAGTCGCCAGTTTAAAAAAAAAAAAAATAAAAAAAAAAATAAGAAAAATAAGAAAAAAAAAAAATAAATAAAAATAAATAAATATTGGAAACGGCATTCGACTATCGCCGTTATCGTTTACTGGACCTTCTTTTCTCTCCATTTCAATGCGTTTGTTCGTATAAATTAACAATAAAAGCGATCCGTTTCTTTGCTTCTGTCGATATTTTTGCTGTGTGTTCGGACCGCACACCTACTGCCGACGCCATCTTGAAAACGACGTCATTGGCGCGACGTTATGGCATTTCGTCCTTCGCGACGCACGGACCTTTAAGCGCCACGGTTTTTATGGTTCTTTACCTTAAAATGATAAAACAGATTGTACAAGCTTAATCGAATGAAGAAACTGATTGAAGACAGTTTTATACATTTTAATGGTACACGCAGAAGAGAAGCGGACGTTTGTACAATCTCTTAAAAATCAAATCAAATAGAAAACAAGACCAGGACTCGCGGATACGTGTACAATTGATTTAACACCCAGACTTCAGACAATATGGCTTACTTTATCCAAACCAAATGGTCATCCTGCTGGCATCACATAAAACAAAGGGGGTGGGAATAAGAGAGCAGTGTTAGTATTAAAAGAGAAGAACGGTCAGTACGAGATTATGAATTCACGCTCATGTAATATACAAATTTTTCTTCAGTTATAAAATTTGATAATTTTCAGTAGCAAGTTAACTTAAGTTGTGTTTCTTTTATTGATTCCAACAGTTGATGATGTTCAGATCATTGTTCGTATTTTAGTAGCTCAGCTGGCTGTCACTCCGCTCCACTTCGGTACCTCGTTCCACTTCCCTGGTATGGAGAGGTTTAACGGAATACCGATGGAAATATTTCGTCTAGTATTTAGTAAATGAGCCTGTGCATGACAAAACCAACAATTTGGGTTTCCGACCAGGTCCAACACAAACCAGCCTGTACAGTCACAGAAGAAACCCAGAATCTTGAAAATTTGGGAATAAGTAGAGGAGGAAATGTACTATCCGTGTAGCGAAAACAAAGACGCTGATCAGCTTCGCGGTTACCGCGAAGCTGATCTGCGTCTTTGTTTTCGCCCATGCAAATTGTTGGTTTGCTCACGCACAGGCTCAAATAGTAATTATTTCTAATTCATGCTATTCTTTGGCGGATGGCCTGATCGGAGATGTCCTCGATCGTCTTACAGTAGATCATGATTTTCTTTGATTCTTTAAGGCAGACTGAAGCATGTTTATTTGGTTTGCTATATTTACAGTTGTCTGTATTTGAGCCATCGCATGAGAAAACCAACAAATTGTATAGGCGAAAACAAAGGCGCAAATCAGCTGATCAGCGCCTTTGTTTTCGCTACATGGATAGTACAATTCCTCTTCTTTCTAAATCCAACATTTCCAGCCTCTAGCCATCTTCTGTGCTTGTACAGGCTGGTTTGTGTTTGACCTGGTCGGAAACAAAAGTTGTTGGTTTTCTCACGCTCATTTAACACAAACAAGCAATAAGCCGTTACGACACATGTCGACACGAAGAAACGGTGCAGACAAAAGCAAGGCTAACTTTATGCAATAAAAGTTTCCTGGGATTAGTAGAAAGTATAGGCAATGTCTCTGGCTGTCAGAGCGAATTAGCCGACCCATCAAACTGCCAGTGAGTATGGCTAAGATATTAAATTGTCTTATATGTAACGGGCTAACACTGGAGGTATTTGGGAGGGTGATTATCAATTATTCACTGTAGGTTCGTTCTGCAAAAGAGTTAAATTTGCTCATGGGTTTCTATTATCGCGTTAGTTTTGTATCCACGATTACGTTTTTTAAAACGTTTCCTTTTGTTAGAAATTCCACCTGTTCTTTACTATGAATTGATTTCTATATACACTTTGATCATGTCAGAATGTATGCAACGCCTAATCCTATCTCATGGATAATATTTATATTAGATACGGAAGTTATACAGACAAATTGTTGGAATCCCTATGGGTACAAATTGCGCCCCCCCCCCCTCTTAGCTGATTTATTTTTATACTGCTACGAAAGAGATTTCATGGATTCTCTTAACCATGACAATCAAGCTGATGTTATCGATGCTTTTAATTTGCCTTCTATGTACCTCGATGACTTTTTGAACATTGGCAATCCTTATTTTGAAGGCATGGGGTCAAACAAAATTATCCCCGTCTGAACTACAGTTGAATAAAGCATACACCACAGATATCGAAGTCCCCTTTTAAGACTTACATCTTTCTGTTGCAAATGGATTTGTTTCTCCTACAATTTATGATAAACGCGATGACTTTGATTTTGATATAGTAAACTTTCCGTTTTTGGATGGTGACGTTCCTCTCCGTGCTTCTCATGGTGTATGTATGTAACATTTTGCAACTTATTAGGTTTGCTAGAGTCTGCAATCATGTTGCGGACTCCAATGCGCGAAATAAATGTTTAACAGCCAAACTTCTCCAGCAGGGCTAATGGTATCATAAACTTCGAAAAACATTTTCTTAATTTTATCGCAGGCACTATGAATTGATTTCTAAATTTAATGTTGGGTAAAGACCCTTTTACACGAGGGCCTTTCGGAACCAGAATTTTATGGTGACTTGGTTTACAATTTTGAGAAACTAATAGGAAGGAATGATTTTTCTTTTCAGCTCAGAAAAATCATTACACGTTACAGACGTACAGGATATAACAAATGTTATGCGACAGCCTGCATGCTTAGTTTTAAACCAATCAAGGTTGATAACTATGCTGCCTTCTTTAACTGCATGATGGTGGTTCGGGCGTCAGACTCGACTCTATGATGGCCCCCATTTAAAGCTAATCATTTTAGTTGGTTGGGGCCGGAGCTTCTTGTCTGTTGCCTGGCCCACCGGTGTTTGTCTTTTGCTCCGTAGTTAGTTAGTTATTTGGCACCCAGGGATCTCCATCCTAGGGCAACTTACTCAATCTGTGAGTCCTCGTTTTTGGTTCATCATGGTGGTTATTATGATTTATTTGTTTGTCCTTGATATGATTCATTGACTAGTTAGAGATTTACCACGAGGACCGAACGAACAACTGTGGTACTGTTATCCCGGAAAAGCGCTTAAACCGGAAAATTCATCTGTTAACCCAGAAACGATTCTGCGGTTATCCCGGAAAATTAGCCAACTCCAATATGACGCTACACCTTATTTTATAGTATGCCACTTTATGTCACGTTCTCAGTGACGTCATCATTATGAAAAAATAGTCTAAAATTCATATTCACAAGGATTAAATAGGCCTATCTCAAAATTCCACTGACCAAAATGATTTAAAGAACACTCTTAATAATCTCAATAAATTATCTTTTATATTGGAGTATAATTACATGTATGTAGCTATTCAAGTACGAATGAAAGAATAATCTCCCTTGTTTGAATTTAACTGTCAAGTAATAGCTTTTAACAAATGCCTCTTTTCTTGAATCACATCAAATAATCGGTAGTGAAAACAGTAGCGTACAAGTTTGTCAACCACAACATTAAAAGCCACAACGTAGAGTTTAAAGGTCCTTGTTTTTATTCAGGAAACTGAGTTTAGGATAAACTTTTAAATAACAGTAAGGCTGGCGGCTCCCGTGGCCGAATGTCATTACCGCGCTTATTAAATGTCTGTTAAATTTGACCTACGATTACCCTACTATGGCCCTATGATGCCATATTATTTATTTATTTATTTATTTATTTATTTATTTATTTATTTTACGCATTTTCGTGCGGTGTCCACAGGGCGACACCACGATTTCCCAACGATTCTACGGCTTCCTACGATCGCCGTAGCTTCTGCGATTTAGCAATAGTCTGCTCTTTGACAAAATTTAAAAAATCGTAAGTCCGCAGCCCTTTGGTGCAGAGATACGCCGTTTAGATAGATTGGGCGCCGTATGGTAAGCATTCCCGAGGTGTAAAAAATCATTCTCGCCAAAAGTTGAGATACGAGGTTTTGATACCCGACCGATGATGTCGTGTAGGTCCTAGGGAATACACCAACTGCTACGTCAGAATGTAAAGCAAATACAATTAGATCCTATCTTATTGCCTTAGGGCCTCCCTTACTGGTAACCTTCGCCACTGCCAAATAACATTATCCTTATATGAATCCTCATTTAAAGCCGAGTCATCAGAAAACCAACATAGACTTATACTATACATCTATACATGCAGCAATACATACTTTAGAATGCTTTGTTTAAATTGATGCTTTACGTCCCAGTCAACAGCAATGGTCATGTCGGGTCTCCATTTTATGTGACTTTTACCCAACATCAGGATGTCATGACACTCAAAATGTGCTTCATAAATGTAAGCACCCAAGCAAACTAACAAGGCCTATATGAATGGATGGTTTGACTAGACCACTTTTACTGGGTAGGCTCAGACTTGAGTGGTTCACCAGCAATCAGATGGTCGATCAGTGATTAAGCATGTCTGGATATATCTTATTCGGAGATCTTTAAAAAGATGCAGTATTTTAACGATCACTGGTCCACAATTAAAAGCCATTCTTACATAAAGCCCCCTCCTTTTATGTCTATACGAAGGCCTTTCATAATGAAAAAAATGGTCAATAAGAAATGCTTATTAGATTCCCCCCGCAGGGTAACTGTTTACCACAAAAATTATTTTGGCAATAAAATTTCTTCTTGCATATGTCCAGTTGGTCTGCATCATGTAGCATAATATCAAATTGTTCCTATAAAAACTGTGGCAGGAGTTGATCGGCCCGTTAATGCCCTTACCTGTTAAAAAGCTAAAAACAAATGTCTAAGTTCTCATAGCTGTCATTTTGTTTTAGCATTAGTTTTTTCGCAGTAAAAGTTTATCATGCAAAGGTCCAAAGAGTGTACATCATGTAGGCATGATATCGAATTGTTCCATCAAAATTGTAGTAGGAATATGCCGTTATCTGTAAAAATATCAAGCAATTGTCTAAAGTCCAATTCGCATGCACAAAAAATACACGCGAGTAAATATACTCCGGTGTGTATTTATACTCCGGTGTGCAAATTAACCTGAGAGTAAATTTAAATTGCGTTCGCATGGGTTTTATCGCCAGGAGTATTTTTGTAGGTAAATTTATAATTTCTGGATAAAACCTGTTCATTTAAGTTTTCTGTATTTGCAAAACAAGAAGAGGCTGCTTCAAGGTGTTCATGTAGACTTTGGCAGCAGAGGGGAATCATGTAATGGTCAGGCATAACCTTAGCAATTATACAATTCCCTTTTTTCATCCTTTTACAAGGAATTACTGCTAAAATGCCCCAAGAATCCTAACCGAGAATGATGAAGAAATAGTGTGGCTGTTTGCACTCCATATGATCTAAAATGTTATGAATGGCAATAAACTCTTATTTAGCAACAATGTCCACAGTTTCAGCAACTGTCATATAATCAGTTAGGAACAAAAAATGTGAAAATTCGTTATCTAAAAGCAGAATATTGACTTGAAATAAAAATACTCATGGGTAAATTTTACTTTGCGTTCGCATGGCACATAATAGTAAAGTTACACGTGTGTATTTGTAAAAATAAAATTTGCATCTGGTCAGACCCAGGAGTAAATTTACCCATATGTAAATATACTCCGGTGTGTATTTGCGTTCGCATGCGCCATTTACTTACCCCGAGTGAAATTTGCACACCGGAGTATATTTACACGTGTGTATTTTTGGCGCATGCGAATTGGACTTAAGTTCTCATAGTTGTCATTTCGTCGAATTTTTTTTTTCACAATAACATTTAGTGAAAAATTAGTTTTTGGCAATGATATTTCTTCATGCAAATTTCCAATGGGTCTACATCATGTAGACATTAAAAGTTCCAACATAAACTGTGGTAGGAGTTGATCGGCCCGTAAATGCATTATCTTCACTGTATACAAAAGCCATCAAGAACTATAAAGGGAAGTAACTCAAAAGGGACTGGCCCCTAGCCCTTTATTATTGCATATACATATTTGCCCCATGGATATGCAGATGCCGGTCTCTAAGATACTAAAGAAACAAACGTTACGGACGGACGGACGCACGGACGCACAACGTGAAAACAGTATACCCCCCCCCCCCTTAAAACTTCGTTTTGGCGGGGGTATAATAAATGACCCGCTGCATAAGAAAACCAACAGTATGCATCCATAGGCGAATACATTAAAAGGTGCAGATCAGCTGTGCAGTAACTCTGCACAGCTTGTCAGCGCCTTTGTTCTCACCAGATAAATGTTCATTCAGTTTTACGTCCCTTTCAAGACTGTTTTAGCCCATATGAGACGCGCCAAACGGTAGGTGGGGCGAAAACGGGAGAACCCCGAAAAAAAAAAACACCTGGTACACCCGCAAGCAGTCTCACTGCTGCCAGTGTGATCGAGTGATTGAGAAACAGCGCTCTTAACCGATCGGCCACGGGGTTCACATAGATGTTTCAACCAATAATTTTCTTTCTAAATCTGAAATTTAAAGCTTCTATCTGTGACTGAGCAGGTCGGTCTAGGTTTGACCTGGTCGGGAAAATGTTGTTTTTCTCATGAGACGGCACTTTATTATATATATATTTAAGTGCCTTACTGGGTCGATCGAAGGACATCTATGGACAATATGAGAAAAATCCATAAAAAGCCTTACCTCAAGGGGTCAATTTTTAAAACACGTTATTTTTACAAAACTTAAAACTGTATTATTGGGCATATATGATAATTGTATACTTGAAAGATCCCAACTGCCAGCAGGTAGAGCAGACTCTTGATATATTATAAGGTACATGTATCCCCAGTAAAACGGATTTGTTGGGTCTAGGAGGGGAATAGTTTTAAACTAAAAAAAAGTAATGGTCTCCAATTTTTAATTTTTGATGGAAAAAGAAAGGCCTTAAAACGTGTTCTAGTAATGCGCATGCGCAATAACAACAAAAACCAAAACTGTTGAATACTGACAACATGCATTTTGCTTTGGTTTGCTTCATAAATTGCAGTCAAATACATAGGAAACTATATTTTTGCTCTATAAACATTGGCATGGTAAGAAATTGTTAATATTTGGGGAGGTAGCAAAACCAAGAGTTATCTCTACCTGTTGGCAATTGGGAACACTGCCAATTCTTTTTTTTTATATACAATTAACATAGATACCCAATAAAACAGCTTAATTACTGTTTTAAAAATTGACCCCTCAATTTGAGGCTTTTAGGGACTTTTCTCATCTTATCCATAGATGTCATTTTGACCATATTAAGGAGCTGTGGAAATGTGACTTGTTCAAGGCTACAGCGAATGGCGCACCGGCTTAGGATCGAGCCCGGGACCTTTGGGACCGGAATCAACCATTCCACCCTGCGCCAATCCGCTCCACTGGGAAAAATGGGTGCATTCAGGAAAAGTGGGTGCTTTTAGACCTGATCGAACTGAAAAAAAAAAGAAGGTGCTTTCGCTTCATGATTAGTACAATTCCTCCACTATTTCTCAAGAAATCAAGATACATGTTCCCGTGGGGTACAGAAAAAGTGGGTGCTTTTAGAGCTACTCGAACTGATACATGCAAAGTAGGTGCATTCAGAGCTAATAAAGCTCAAAAAGGGGGCTTTACCGCGGCACATACCCGTACTGCTATAATATGGGAATCCCCCGGGACATGTAGATCTACTAGCCTTCTACTTACCGGTCTCTGTTGGACCTGGTCGGAAACCTCGCGAAGACTGGTTTCCCCGCGGTTGAGGGCTATTCTCAGGGGACTGCTACATTGCCTGAAGTTTCCAAAGAGCGAACAACATCTACAGGTTCGCTTGAGCCTTCTTTGCCTTCTTTGGTAGCACCATTTCAAAATGTCCAGAGTCATGCGTTTTGTCCAGGTTTTGTGTTGTTGCAGGCCATATTTTACAATATGCCGACCCATGATGACGTCATTTATAAGAGATTTCAGCACGTGTGCCAGCTATCGAGAAACTCGACCAGGGTTTGGGATAAAAGGCTCGATTTTTTCTTTGATGCTTTAATTTTTGTTTTTATTATTACCAGTATAATTATTTTTATTACTCATAATCATCATTTTGCGCGAATTATATGGACGTACAAGTAACAGCTTTCGTTAATATCGGTAAAGAAGACGAAAACAGTTTTTCCGGGATAACCTCAGAACTTGTTCTGGGTTAACCGCAGGTTTTCCGGCATAACCGCTGTTCCGGGATAACAGTACCACAAACAACTAACTAACTAATTGTAGCTGAGGGTGAGGTTAGGCATCTGCAAAATCAATTTAAACATGCCAGTAATTTTATATTACTGGTAGTGTCCAGGAGATACGTCTGTGGTGGTTCTTATTATTTTATGTCTTAGTAATTAAACTTTTGTGCTGTTTGCGCCTTATGTATATTTTCATATTTTTAGTTAAGTTTAGGTAACTGAGTGGCCACCTATTGGGAAAATAGCTGCTCATTCGGCTTACGATATGTTTTCATGGTATAAGTACCTGATTGTTAATTTAGTTTTTTTCCCTCCTCGGTATTTGAAGAGGGAATCTCTCTCTGACTGCGCCTTTTCCTGATCGTTGCCTACTTGTAACTTTTTATGCGGAGAGAATTCCGTTAAACCTCTCCATACCGACGGATATGGGATATATTCAGCCCTTGGTAGAAAATGAAAATTCAACAAAACTGCAAAACTGTGTTATTCTAGCTCATGTTAAATCTTTTCTTGCATATATGACATAATTATACATATTTTCTGAGTTGTTACAGTACGCAGAATCATAAAATACTTCACTTTCTCTATGGAAAATTTCAAGGATGTCTTTAAATAGATCAGGGGAGACAACTGTAGAATTAGCGTCTCAAAGTCAAAAATCGTTTGTTTTTCTACACCAATTAAAACATTTTAGGCAATTTTATGAGTTTACTGGAAAATTTTTGGCACTGGTACGAATACATAACAAAACTGATACCATTACTAGCAAAATAACATAGCTGCAAGTTGCTTACGAAATCCGCAATCAGTTCGACATTGGTTTAAATGCAACCTATGCTAAGCTGTCAGGGAAGTGGAAACGAGGTACCGAAGTAGTTAGCCAGCTGATCTACTAAGCGCCTAGTAAGGTGGCTATCGGTATTTTATTGACGCCTTTGGTATGGTGCAAGCGGGGCGCGACTCACGACAGAATACTATAAAGATTACTGGTGAATCGCCAAGTTGAAAATACCACCGCTCCCGAAGCCGCACGCTCTACCCTACTGAGCTATTTATGCAATTATTTTTCAAGTCCAAAACTGCTACATTCAAAATACTCCAAGTAAACAACGACTAGGAAGTTTTCCAATTTCATATGTCGATACATGCCACCTCAACACATGAAGACAAGAGCGGCAACTCCTTTGTTTTTTTTTTTTTGTTTTTTTTTTTTGTGTGTGTGTGTGTGTGTGTGTGTGTGTGTGTGTGTGTGTGCCGTAGTCAGGAAATGCATGCATATGTCAGTAGATGCCACATGACTTTAAAACGAAAATTAATTATACAGTTTACCCTAGAACCCGAAATCCTGTATCTCGCATATTTAGCATTGGAGGTGACATCTCCTGCTATAGTTGGTTTGAATGCATTTTTGGCTAGTCCTAATCTTCCCTAAGAAGGATTGGGTGGGCTGCTCTGCAATTTTGTTTTGGCACGATAGTCTAATCAGGCGATGTTGCATGGTACTGCTATGAAATAAGCTTTAAATCAAATAAACAGACAACTACATACCTTTCCATTATCCAGTCATTTTCCCTGTCTGTATGACTTGCTTTTGTATTTTAAACAATTTTAAAAACTATTGATTTGATAATGAAACACCTGTATTGCTAAAACATATTTCTGTATTAATATTTTTACCACTTAACATGTAAAATTACCCCACCCACCATAATAATATGCATGTATGCGATTTTAATGTTAATCTTCTTATGGTTAGTTTGTTTTTAACAATCTATCCTCTTTAACATGCTTAAACAATAGCCTGAAAAGCAATAAAAACTGTTTACTAAACTGTATGGACCTATACTTAAGGTTATACCTAAATGTGGTAATGCATCAATGGTATCAAACAGCGTAAAATCAACTACATGCGTATTTGTACTAGTGAATATTTTCACGAAGTCTTGGTTTGAAAGTATTTCTTAATTAGACATTCTTCCTTTTAAATGACTGATTCAAGTTAATGGCAAAAAAAATGTGAACTAAGAACTGATAACTTGCCTCTATGCACAGGAGCGGTGGCTGCTACGCGACTGACAGCCCGACAAGACCATAACTAATTACCGAGGCATTAAAACAATCCAGACTTTAATTAAAAGTGAAGTTTGTGGCATTTTCTTAGAGCTGAATGATGCATATTACATCAATTTAGGTATATTTGGTAATGGTCAAGCTCAGTACAAACACAAGATACCAATTGTATGGACACTTAAGCATTATTTTGTAATATTTCTGATACTTACCTTACTATACACTGAAATCAAATATTGTCTCTTATCCTAGAACACAAAAACCTGTATCTCTCATACTTTGAGTTTGAGGTGATATCTGCTATAGTTGGTTTGAATGTTTTTAAGTAGTCCTCACCTTCCCGATGAAGGATCAAGTGGGCTACTCTTGAATTTTATTTGGCATACTGCTCAAATTCATTGATGTATGGAGGTAGTGCTATGACAAAAAGCTATATATCCTATTAAAAGGTACAAGTAGGCAAAGACCAGGAAAAGGCGCAATCAGAAAAAGTAGTCCTCACCTTCCCGATGAAGTCTGCTAAAATGTAATATATAAATTGGTTCTTGTTTCTTATTTATAAGTTACTTACCAATGCATTGTATATTGTTTGTAAGCAAAAGTATAAAGTGCAGTCTCATTTTACACTAAAAACCTCATGATCTTTTGAAAGTATGGCATTATTTCACACAGAATTACCCCACCAACTTTAAAACTCTGCATATCTAAAAATTCCGAAGTATTACTCCCATTTAAATGAAACTCTAAATTATATTATGTTATTATATATCACAGGCAACTGTGCAGTGCCTTAGCAATACATGTAATTGGATGCCATTTGAAGCCTTACAGGTCAATTAGCAGCCAATGTACAGGTAATTTTGTGAGTCAATAGAGAGGTTGAGAAAATGAACTTGTAACTTGTACGTGTACGTGTAGAACAGTTTTATACCCAAACTTCGTCATTTATTACAAGTTCAAAATACTCGCTACACGTTGAGAATCAGTTAGGCTGTGAATGAAATAAATTTGCGACTTGTAAGTTTTCTTTATATGTTTCCATCGATAGGTCAGGTAGGTACAAGCAGAAACGAAGTTCGATGAAGCGTTGCCAAATCGTTTTGCACGTGCAGCCGAAGTATATCTGACCAAAGGCGAATCGACGTCATCTTTATAAAACCTAAAACTTGCTTTGGATTGCTCTTCCGTGTAGGTGTCTAGGTCGAAACCCTTTTCAAAATAGGGCACATCGGAGCCGGAACAAACTTGTGACAATAAAATTAACTCATGATCGTTGTCTAAAAGTCCGGCTAACAATAAATCATCCATATTTACTTTCATATATCAACACATGTATAAACAATAAAAAATGTATATACTTTATGAAATCTACACGTACACGTTCGATTTTCTCAAACGATTTTACACTCAAAACGATCGTGTACGGGTAAATAAAGCTACAAGTACACGTACACGTTACAAGTTTATTTTCTCAACCTCTCTAATGTCTTATTTGTCTGCATTTTGCTCTTATTTCTTAAAAATATTAAAAGATAAAGTCACACAATTTACGCATATATCTGAATATGGACCAATAGAGCATTGTCTTAGCAATCATATGATGCCATCTACATCTCTATAGGGCCATAAAAAGCCAAGACGCAGTAACTTTTGTAAGTATACCCCTTCAATTTTTCCTCATTTTTTCTCTAATTATTTAAGTTTTCATAAATATTTTTGAAAATTGAAATCACATAATTAATTTATTTGAACATATACAAAAAGACAGTTGTCTTGGATATCATTTTGCACCATTTTCAGCTCTTTATGACCATTTGAGGCCATGATAGAAGGACTTTTGTATGTACACCCCATTATTGTTTCCGCATTTTTCCCAATAAGTTTTACGCATCATAAAATTATAAAATCATTCAACAACATTTTCAGCTATTTGGGGCCACCAGAGGCCGAGATACAAAAACTTATGTTAGTATACCCCTTCATTTTTTTCTCAATTTTTGTTTAAGTATTTATGTTTTCAATAATATTTTTGAAACTTGAAATCATATGAATAATTTATATCATTACACTCAAATAGATAATTGTCTAAACAATCATTTGATGCCATTTTCAGCTCTTTATAATCATTGGTTGACTAGAAACAAGAACTTATGTAAGTATACCCCTTTATTTTTGCCGCATTTTTCCTCCATCTTCTATGCCTTCACAAAAATTATTAGCACTCAGAGTCACTTTGATTTATATATATGAATACAAACTTATAGAACAAAGTTAAAGCAATCTTTTGACACCACTTTCAGCTATTCCGGCCCATCAGAGGCCAAGATATAAGCTTTTTTGGTAGGTATACCCCATTTTATTTCCCTCACTTTTTCATTAATTATCTATGTTTTCAATAATATTTTTAAACTTGAAATCATTTTATTAATTCATCCGATTTCATACCAAAAGATAATTGTCAAAGCAATTATTTAACACCAGTTTCAGCTTTTTATGGTCATCTGATGCATTGATACAAGGACTTTTGTATGTATACTCTGCCATCGTTTCCACATTTTTCTTCTATATTTTTTACGTATTCATAAAAATCATTAATACATTTAATCATATGGTTTATATATCTGAATACCAAACAAGGTCCCATGGTCAAAGCAATCATTTAACACAATTTTCAGCCATTTTGTGCCACCAGAGGCCGAGATGCAAGAACAAAAGTAAGTATACCCCTTTATTTTTTCCTCATTTTTTCTTTAACTATTTATGATTTCAATACTATTTTTGAAACTTGAAATCATATGATTAACTTATCAAAATAGTTGTCTACACAATTGTTTGATGCCATTTTCTGCTCTTTATAATCATTGCTTGACTAGAAACAGGAACTTTTGTAAGAATACCCCTTTATTTTTCTGACATTTTTCATCCATCTTCAATGCCTTCATAAAATTATCACCACTTAGAGTCATGTGATTTTTATAATATTATATGAATACAAGCTTAAAGAACAACGTCAAAGCAATCATTTGTTACCATTTTCAACTATTCAGGCTCGTAAGAGACCAAGATACAAGCTTTTTGTGCGCATATCCCTTTACTTTTTCCACATTTTCCCTTATATCTTCTATGCCTTCATAAAAATATTACAACTTTGAGTCAATTCAATTCAATTCAAACTTTATTTCACTCAATCCATCATATAAATGGCAATATGAGGTAATGTAAAACACTTTGACAATGGAGGCTCTAAAGAGTCATATGATTTGTGTATATGAATACAAGCTTATATATCAAAATCAGAGCAATCATTTGACACCATTTTCAGCTATTCATAAGTATACCCCTTTTATTTTTCCTCATTTTTTTTCTTTAATTATCTATGATTTCTATACTAGATTTAAACTTTTAAATCGTAATGATTAATTAATCCGATTTCATATCAAAAAGATAATTATCTCAGCAATTATCTTACACTATTTTCAGCTCTAAATGAGCATTGAATGCCTAGAAACAAGAACTTTTATGTGTATACACCTTTTATTTGTTCGCATTGTTCCTTTATTTTCACTGCATTCATCAAAATATTATCATTTTAAGCCATAAGATTAATTTATCTGAAAACCAGCCTATAGAGCCAAGTCTAAGTAATCATAAAACACCATTTCAGCTATTTAGAGCTGTCAGATGCAGAGATACCAGAACTTTTGTAGGTATACCTCTTTATTTTTTCCATTATTTTGTGTAAGTATTTGTTTGTTTGTTTGTTTTTTGTTTGTATGTTTCATAACTTTTTCTTGACACTTTAAGCCTCATGATTATATATCTGACAGTGACCGACTTTACACTGTTTCAACATTTTTTTCGATACCATTTCAGCCTTTACCGTGAGAAGCTGAAGTACAATAACTTTGAACAGACCGAAAACGGTCAGCTGTATATACAAATTCCCAGATAGGCACAAAGACAGAGTGTAATCTCGATCAATGATAATGTTTCAAATGAAAGTATCTAAAACGCAAAGCTATAGATAATTTTGAACACGCACATTGCTTGAAAGTGGGTGGGGTAACTTGGCATGACAAAACCCTACATTATAAAGGATTTATAGCACTTTAAGATCTTTAAATACATTTTGATTTGTGTGAAGTTATTCATATTCAAAGTATTTGCATAAATGTGCATTGTTTTATTTATCAAAAAAGCACAATGACCCCATAAATGATGTAAAAATCTGCTTTGTATGGAATGCGTATATTCCTATGGTAACTAAGAACATGGTGTGAGTAAACCTATCTGCCAAAAAAATTTCCAGAGCAGCCCACCTAAACCATTTATGGGAAGGTTAAAACTATTCAAAAATGCATTCAAACCAACTATAGCAGAAGATGTCACCTCCTTCAAAAATTACCCTGGCTGGATTCTAGGGTAGTTGCTCAATTGGTTTTTTTCATGTCAAAATATGCCCCTACGTGTCCATGTGTACTTTTGCATCCAAGCTATACTTGTA
>OZ024876.1:44283409-44379669 GCA_964017185.1 Rugalucina vietnamica
GACTTTTTTTTTTTTTTTTTTTTTTTTTTGATGAGTATAGTGCGGAGTGGACGTGTTTATGTGTCGCTTATTAAAACATTTCTCAAAAACATGATAATTCGTTAACTTCTGTGTCAAAATCAATAAGGACTAAGAAGGAATTACATTTCTAGCCTGTAAGCAACTTTAAAATTCTAAACTAACAGATAACAGAAGATATTCTCAATTAGTAATTAGTTTTCGTGACTGAAAAATCTACACTGGACAGGCCACGCTTGAAAAATCTGAAAATATACTGATCAAAAACAGAAATGCGACACAGCTTTTGAGGTTAAAAATGCTTAAAGTATGACAATTAGTGAATTCTTTGGAACGATTTTGATGATATAAAACAACACTATTAAGCACATAATAGTAAATCAAATACAGATACAATTAAATGAAATACTAGATCATCATGGCCACGAAGATGGACGTAGAAGACAGTAAAAAAAGAAATCGCAGTGAAGCTAGTATAAGCGAGACGGATGGTAGTCTGCTAGACGATAGTAAAGACAATGGAAATATCAATCAAAGTATAACTAAGGAGGAGGCTGTCTCAGAGAAATCAGAAAACAAGTGATAAAGTAAATTCCCAGCATAAGGTCGCTACACAGACAGAGATACCAAGTTCTAAAACTAAGACTAAAGAATCAGCACGCTTAAAGAAGAAAGCAAAGAAGGCAAGAGTTGCAAAAGAGTCTGAGGGAGAATGGGAAGATCTGAGTTTTCAAGAATCCATTCAGTTACAGTTAAAAGATATAAGTGCAAGTCTGGCAAATCTTGTGAATAGATCAGAATTGAAGAACGAGTTCTCGAAATTGTTCGACACAAAACTTGATAAATTAATGACTACAATGAAAGAGGAGATCATTAAATCAGTTACTCATAGAATTGAAGTGTTAGAAGGAGATCTGCATGATTGCCAAGTAAATAATGACGCGTTATGTGAGAAGGTCAAATCAATGGAAAAGACGCTGAAGGATAAGACAGATACGATAGAAAATCTGAAGAAAGAGTCAGAAGATCAGAAACAAGATATTGAAAGGCTCCAGTATGCCTTGGAAGACTCGGATAGAGCATTTTATGGTCGGTCGAATGAGCTCGAGCAGTACAGCAGGCGAAACAACATCAGAATATGGGGAATTCCAGAAGCAGAGGGTGAAGAAGATGCACAGGCAACGATAGACAGAGTAGTAAAGGTCTTGAATGAGAAACTAGGGGCCAAATTAAAATCATACGACATAGACATTGCTCACAGAATTGGGAAAAAGAAGAAAATCAAGAAGTCGGGAAGATGCATAATTGTTAAGTTTCTATCCAGAATGTCAAAGATAAAATGTTTGAAAGACAGAAAAACTAGACTGAAGGGGACCAATATATTTATTCAGGAAGATCTAACAAATCTCAATTACTCGGTATACATGGCTGCAAGAAGCAACGATGAGGTACAGAAGTGCTGGACAATAGATGGTTCTGTATATGTTGTGATGAAAGGTAGCGAGGAAATAACTCGAATAGAATACTCTGATTATCAAGACTGGCTAGATTTTGTTGACGATGGAGAAGAGGGAGAAGATGTGATTTTCGAATCACAAAAAGTTTAACAATTATAAATGCCAAGAAAATATTGAATTCGTATGTTATCATTCAGGACGTTACATTATCGATTTTGTGCATTATATATTTTGCTTGTGAAAGAAACATCATACGACATAGACAATGCCGTTTATGAAGATGTCGCTTTTGGTCGGGTTATTGAGAGGTGTACGATTTACAAATTAAGATGTATCATCACGAAAGCATACACTTCCTAAATCCCCACTTTAATGTAAAGTGTTCAGGGGTATGCCATTCTTTTCTTAATCTAATCCCAAACATGGACTGTGGGTACTCGGTAGTACCGCCTCGGCGAGGCGGTCCTGGCGGGTACCCACAATCGGTGTTTTTTTCTCGTTTTGTTAACAAAATAATTGGAATTATCAAAAAATTATCCTAGGAAATTCTTATCATTTTTGAAGGCGGTAAAATCGCTGTAAAATGCAATGGGTGTTTCCGCAATGTTTGTTTGATTATTATATAAACCGCTGTGGCAAGATCGGACGGCGATTTATACTTATTAACGTGGATTGATATATTTACAAAGTCCCTAACCCCCCTAAACTTTGAACATGTTGTTCTCAGTCCTGGGATACAGATCATTCATGATATTACATCTCCTGAAAGGGCTATGAATGACAAACGTTATCCTAGTAATATAACCAGAATTTGTATTTGCATTTTCGTGCATGTTGGTAGTGAAATGCACTATTAGTTTGAAAACTGCTTTTATTTTTCTTGCATTGTTTTACGCTTAAATAAGAAATATTGTGGGATGAGTGTTGGCACGGTAGTTAGTAAGTAGAAAAATCTATCAACTGCTATCATTTTTGTTCTGTTTGAAACAATTCTTACCGAAATATCTGCAGACAAAAAGCCCGTTTTTTGAGACTAATCAAGGTCAAATTAATGGGCTTATTTGTTATGTAAAAAGGCTATGGAAATATACTGTATATGTATGTTCTACCTGAATGAACAGACTACCTGTCCTATTTTAACAGGTATACACAGCGTGTACATACTATAATGCATATAAATATACTGTACAAAATAATTTTATCTATGTTTTATTTGAGACATGTCTCAGAGGACTTTAAATCCAACGTTACTTCAACAACACACAACAATTGTTTTTACCCTTATTAGATACATAAAAGATATTGTCAGAAGAACTTCCCTAATGTCTAAAACGTATGAAGACACTGTTCAAAGTAAAAGTTGCTTAATTTATTTGGCATGGTATATTTAAGGTACAGGTATTTGCATAAGTGACGGACAATATTATTTAAAGTAATAAATCTGATAAAGATGATGCACCTGCTATTCATGCAAATCGTTTCTAAGCTAATTTTTCAGCTTGCAAATTAGTTGGAGAACATTATTTAGACCTTCACAAAGGTTTCTATCAATTAAAATCAAAAATTTATTTTAAAGGATTATTTATGGAAATTTATTAGAAAAATAGGTAATTTCACTAAAAACTTCTATTACAATGGCTTCCCTTTGGAAAACATTATCATTCATAAGAAAGTTTAAGGTTTAGGGATTATTCTGGTATGTAACATGCCACATTTTTTAAAAAAAATCTATGAAATATTTATGAGCAGAAAACACTATTATTATAGTAATAAGGAACCTTAAGCTATCCAAAAATCAAGAATAGTTATGTACCACAGTATTATGCATGGTTCAGTGATGACAAAAGCGTATATGGTCCGTGGCATATGTTACATATTTAGCTGTAAATGTATAGTCATGATGATCCGCGTCAAGAGATGCCCTATCTATGCAAAATACCGATTCCTTCTACCATAACAGAATGGTACAACCATTTCAATTCCTGAAGCTAAACTTTCAAGAGTCTATCATTTGTATGATGTCGCCCAGTCCTTCGTGCGCTGGGTCGGCTCGAATGTTGATGATCGGCAACTCTCGTGATGTGGCTCAAATGTTGAAATTATAATATGATCGACGTAATTTGAATAATACTTACATTTAACATACTTTATATAGTTGTAATAGTGTCAATTAGATCATAAAGTCTTATTTAAGATGTTTTTGGAAATATGATTTTATATTTAAGAGAGCACGGTTGCCCGGCGGTCCCATAGTAACGCCCAACAGTACTGGTAGCACCCAGGAAATGATGGCACCATCCTGGGATGACTGAAGAATTGCTGACTGGGTCGTCATTAAAACTTCAATACAAATATAAACTTCAATACAAACAAAGAAACAAAAACTTAGTGAAAAACAAACAAATCACAATCCTGTCAATTATTGACGGTATTTGACTTATTTCATATAGGTTAGTGGCTTTACTTTTAAGGGTAACGATGTTCATCATGGAAACATGTCCGTGAAATGTATGCCCCTGTTGACCACACTTTTGTTTAGCAAAACTGGGATTTGCAGGGGTATACATGTAAAATTTTTCTTATTTTTGATCCGGGACATACATCGTGGGTGCTCGTTGGATCCGCCTTGTCGAGGCGGTTCTAGCGTGGGCCCGCGCGGTGTGTTTTTGGTGAAAGTATTAAAGATGATGATTTTTTTCTGATGAAAATTTTGAATTTGTACAGTCGAAAAAAATTCTTTATATTGCATGGGCATGTTTGCGTTATGCTGTATTTTCTCTGCTATACATGTATCGATGCATTCTAGCGTTCACTCAAAGCATATAGGTACATGTAATATCTTTATGTTGTATTTACACTTCTTATAATTGCAAGTATGTTTTCATATAAAACAGTAAGCATACTAAAACTTGTCTTTTCACCGAAGGACACAAAGGAAGAATCGTATTCTAGTGAAACAACCATACTGTTGTCCTTATTATTTCGTTTTCGCTAAGGGCACAAGGTTGTAATATTATCAAAAATGACACATATGAAGCCGATTCCCCGTAGTTTGGTCCCTTGTGGAATACAAGGGATAAACAATGGAGAGTGGGGATATTTCCCAATAAAATCAGTTTGCAGACATAGTTTTGGTGTGCTACATGTAACTTACCGCGAATAAGATAAATCTGCAGTGTGTCATGAATCCGAAGTTTGCAGTCTAGATCTTGTCCTATAGTAATTTAATTTAGTTTCTGTCTTAAAATATTCGTTTGTAGAGTCACAAAGCATGTAAGGGCACTGTAGTTACTCCTATCGGTATAAAATCAAATATGAGCACCAACTATTTGCACGTGGATATCATGAATCTTTGACGCATTTGTGACTCGGTAAACTTGTGTAGGGATCATGAGTTGATGTGTTCGACGTTTAATGTCATCATTTCTTTTGTTTTAATTTTCTTTTTGTACATGTATAAGGCAAACGAAGCACAAATTTCGACACAAATCTTAATTATGTACTAATTTTATAATACAGCACTAAAAGATGCAGAGTAAATAGTCACCTTTGATAAGTTGATGCATTACTCCTTCTCTAGGAAAGTATACTCTAACTTGAACTTTAAGCTTGTGTTCATTTGTAGTCTCCCTTGACGCGGTTCAGCATTTCTATTATATATACGTTAACCGTACGAACTCTTTTAATATTACATATAAGAGCAGTGAATGAGTGTATTAAATAGTTGATGCCTTTCTGGTTGTTGGTCTGCTGGTCCGTCTGTCTGTCTGTCTATGTATGTCTATCAAAAATGCCAGGAACATGATGTGCGTTAAATCATGTAAATGGAATGAAATAATATTCACAATACTTTTGGTATCATGAGCTAACCCCAGCATTTAGTTTATTTGTATTTACCATGTTTAAATGACTATTTTTCTCTCCTTCCCTCCAATTAGACGTTTTTCATATAAAACGGAGATAAATTCAGCTGTAGTAGGAAATTTGAATTAACGATTACTTATGTTTGGATCTCATTGATAGAATATTGCACTCGTAGTAATGCATATAACACCGATGGCTAGTAAGACTAATATTTATAAAAACGTATACCACACCGGTCATCCGTAGACAGCCGATGCGATGACTTGTTACTAGATCGGTATGTGCATACCACATTCTTATATTTGTATCATCCACTTCGATTATTTTCGGTCGCGTTGGTTGTCTCTGGATAACCGATTGGATACTATAATTACAATTTGAATAAATGTTAATGTATTCACGTTTGTCTAAAAAGTGGTCATACGAAATGTATATTTTGAACTGTTAATGTTTTGTGTATGAATGTTTTGTTGTGCTTCAAGCATGATGTAGATATTTTTGAACATGTTATCGCATGACGCTCTTTTTTTTATCACAGTTGTGTGCACGCATTTATGACGCATTAAACTTTAAAATAAACAATGAACTATGCAATTTGCTCCTTTAAGTTCAGAGGGCTTGGTCAAAATACAAAACGTAGACAAATTTTTCATCTTTTAGAAAAACATAACTATGACATCTGTCTCTTACAAGAAACACATTCCAAAATAGAAGTTGAATCACTTTGGACACGCGAAAGTAAACAGCATATTTTCTTTAGTGGTAGAAGCAGTACTAGTGGCGATGTGTGTACTTTGGTAAAACAATCCCTGAAATTCAAGTTTATATATCATAAAGAAATAATACCTGGAAAAATACAAGCCTTAAAATTAAACATAGATGATCGTGATATTGTTTTTGTAAATATTTATGGTCCTAATACTGATGATGCTGCTTTTTTTGAAACCTTGTATAATTTCTTGGGAGAAAATGATGAAGAAAATTATGTCATTGGTGGTGATTTAATACAGTTTTAGATCCTATGTTAGATAAATTTGGCGGAATAGCAGGCTCTCACAAAAAATGCAGGGAACAAATTTTAACAATAAAGGAGAACTTTGATTTGGCTGATGTTTGGCGGATTCGTAATCCTGATTTACGGCAATATACATGGCATTCATCTAGTAAACCCATCATATTCTCAAGACTCGATTATTTTCTTATATCAGACTCTTTTGTAAATCAAGTAAATAATTGTAAAATCAATCCAGGATTCATGTCTGATCATTCAATTATATCTATGGTTTTAACTTTAAATAATATCGAACGTGGAAAAGGGTATTTCAAAATAAATAATAGTCTTATATTGCAAACGGAGTATCAAAATAAAATAAAAAAGTCCATTAGTGAAATGGCGGAAATAAACAAAAATGCCAACCCAAACACACTATGGGAAATCATTAAAGGTGGCATACGTGATGAGTCCATTAAATATGCGTCTTATAAGAAAAAACAAAAAAATGAGTCGGAAAGGCAGTTAATAGAAGAAATAAATTTGATTAAAGGTAATCTGACTTTGGGAAATGATCAAGAAAATGAACTTATTAGATTGAAGGAAAAGAATCAAGAATTACAAAACTTATACGAATTAGAAATTAAGGGTTACATAATAAGATCAAAAGCAGAATATATTGAAGGGGGCGAAAAGAATACAAAATACTTTGCGAATTTAGAGAAAAAAAGATCAGATGCTAAAACGTTGCATAAATTAAAGACTGACATGGTTGAAATTAATGATCGAAAGGAAATATTAAATGAAGTTCGTTCTTTCTATGAAAAAATGAATACAGAACAAATAGTAGACGAAGAAAAGATGAATCAAATGATTAATAATATTTCAGTAAAACTAAATGTGGAAGAAAAAAATGATATAGAAGGGCCTTTAACCGAGTATGAATGTGCATGTGCACTTAGAAATATGAACAACAACAAAAGTCCCGGTTCCGATGGAATTACAACTGAGTTTTATAAGATATTTTGGAATGATATTAAGTCGTTTTATATCAAATCTTTAAATTATTCCTTTGAAAAAGCTTAACAACACTTCAAAAACAAGGCATTATTTCGCTATTACCCAAAAAAGATAAAAATCTGGACGACTTAAAAAATTGGCGCCCGTTAACTTTATTAAATACGGATTATAAAATTGCTACTAAGGCCATAGCAAACAGAATAAAGAAATATCTTCCAAATTTAATTGACTGTTCTCAAACAGGTTTCATAAAGGGCCGATACATTGGCGAGAACATCCGCTTAATTCAAGAAACTATTGAAAAGCTAGAAAATGAAAATTCACCAGGACTTTTATTTTTTGCAGATTTTGAAAAAGCATTTGACAGTATAAGTCATAAATATATTTTACGATGCTTAGAAGCTTTTAATTTTGGGGCAGACATAATAAAGTGGGTTGAATGTTTTTACCAGGGAGCCAATAGTTGTGTGCAAAATGCTGGATATATGTCAGACTTCCTTTCAATTAATCGAGGTGTGAGACAGGGCTGTCCTCTCTCGCCTTACCTATTTATATTGTGCATCGAAGTTTTATCAGCTACATTACTGAAAGATCAAGATATTACAGGGATAAAAATAAATGGAAAAGAATTTAAGAGTACTATGTTTGCTGATGATGCGACTTTCGCAATGGACGGATCTTTAAAATCTTTTAGAAAATTAATATATATACTCGACAATTTTAAATTAATATCGGGTCTAAGGTTAAATGTTAATAAAACCATTATTTTAAAAATAGGCTCGTTGAGATATGCCAATATACATCATTTAAAACATTTGAAATTCGAGTGGACTTCAGAGTCGGCGAAAACGTTAGGAATAGTGTTCTCTAATGAAAAATCTAAATTACTTGAAAATAAGCTAATGCCAAAACTTAATGATTTTATCAATTGCCTAAAAAGATGGAACCACAGAAAACTGACATTAATGGGAAAAATTACTGTCGTGAAAATTTTTGCTCTACCTAAACTTATATACCCTCTCACAGTTTTAGACAATCCTTCAGAAGAAATTATCACTACTATTAAAACATCAATTTTTAAATTTATATGGAACTCAAAACCAGAAAAAATTAAAAGAACAGTGCTTATGCAAGACTATAAAAACGGTGGACTTAGACTAACAAATATTGATTACTTTATTGAGGCTTTGAAAGCGGGATGGCTAAGAAGAATTTTTGATGAAAATAATAAAGGCTTATGGAAAAAATATTATTTGGAAAAAAATAAATAAGTTTGGAGGAAGATTGATTTTAGAGTGTAACATACATAGTTATGATTGTAAGCAGATTGCTCAAGAGAATACTTTCCTGCGTGATGTTTTATTAGGGTGGAGTAAGATTAATAATGTTGAAAGCACCGATGTTATTGCTAAGGAAATTATATGGAATAACTCTCAAATAAAATGTGATAATAAATTAATTTTTTATCAACAATGGTTTGAAAAAGGCATTAAATTTATAGAACATATATATGATTTTAGATCAAGAAATTTCTACACCATCGAACAACTAAAAAATCTGTACAATGTATCACTTAATGACTTTTTAAAATATCACAATATCGTTTCAAATATAAAAAGTGATTGGAAAAGAAAATTAAAACATGAAGATGTTAGAAACTTACCATTAAGACGAAACAAAACCCTTTGTATTCTCACTCAAGAAAAACAATCGATAACATTAGATTAAATGCAGTGAAAAAAACCTATTTTAAAGTCAGAAGCAAAAATGGACTGATGATTTTCCTCAAGAACAACTAAATTGGTCGCAGTATTATCAAATGAGTATAAGCTGCACAGTCGACGTAAAATTAAGAAATTTTAACTATAAATATCTCATGAGGATTGTGCCAAATAACAAATACCTATTCAAATGTAAACTAGCCCCGTCTGTTCTTTGCGATTTCTGTGCAAGGCATGAGGAAACTAACGCACACTTATTTTGGGAATGTTGGTATGTACAAGATTTATGAGTAGTTAGGATTATGATGACGGTGCTACTGGTTCCTGATCCAGTGGGTTTGATGATCCTGTAGTGATTATGATGATGGTGCTACTGGTTCCTGATCCAGTGGGTTTGGTTGTATAAGTAGGCCTTTTAGAGATGCCTTCGTGGCCCAGTGGTTATGTCACTTATGTCCTTGTAAACAAGGGGCTCGCAGGCTCGATCCCGGGCTTCTCCAGTCTGTCTGACCGATGCCCTGTCTCCATATGACCTTAGCTGTTGGTGGGACGTTTAACCCCAAATCAACCAACCAACTAATCCGTTTGTTCGCAAAACAATGGCCGTGTTTTCTTAACACAAGGATGTGATATGCAAATATTGATACCGATACTGAAGGTATTAGCGCGTTGTTTACTGTACGTATGTGTGTGAAATGTAAACCATCTTTTCAAACTTACAAGGCTGTAAACTCGCATGAATGGCAACAATGTTCAAAATAAAGGTAGAAATTCCAGATACCGAAGGTGTTGCGCGTTGTTTACTTTACGTATCTGTGAAATGAAAACCGTCTATTCAAATTGAAAGGGCTGTTAACTCGCATGAATAAGTTTGTTTCAATGACGTATACCTGAAATATAAACAACATTCCTTAAAAGCCGAATAGGCTGCGAGTATGGGCAAACCCGGTAAAGCGATACGTCAACATGTTAATTTTAACGCTGCTGTTCATTGTTCACGAATACTTTGCATCGAACATTATACCTTATCACAAGCTGAGATACGAGACCGCTGTTGCACAGGGAAATTTGATAGAAATTCTCGCTGATTTGACGGCTCTAATAAATGAACACTCTGGAAAATGATCAACCCAGGAACGGCACCGAAACAGAAACCAGCAGCAGCGGTATCTCGCCACAGTCGCCTTCTGCGAATAGCGGCAGCGATACTGCGACTGGCGCTGATAGCGCCGGACCTTCCAGCGGAGGAATTCCAAGCAGAAGCACCGCGATACTTTCTGCTGGTCGCGATGATACTGCTAAGAATTGGTATGAGAAGGAGTCGCTTCTGAAGTTCGTAACACCGTGTACGATTGGATTCTTTGGGATGAGCTCATGTGGGAAAACTACTTACATAAAGAAAATGCTAGAGCAAGCCGATGGAGTTTTTACCGAACCACCGAGACGTATCGTGTTTTGCTACAATATTTTCCAGGATCTTTTTCATCGCATGGCAGAGACCATACCTAATATTACCTTCTACGAGGGCGTCCCTGATAGGTCAATTATGGAGGAGTGGTCAGCACAGACTGGTGGGGGTCATCTTCTGATCATTTTTGATGACCTTTACAAAGAAGTCATACAGAGTAAGGCGGTGTGTGACCTGAGTATCCTCTTATCGCACCACCTTAAAATTTCTACTATTATCGTTTCCCAAAATATATACATGGGTGGCAAATACTCGAAAACTATAACGACTAATTTGCATTACATCGGATTATTTACTATAAGAGACAGACGACATCTATCTATTATTCTCGGTTCACAATTATTTGCGCATAAAAGTAAAGTCAGAAACTTTGTAAAAGTGTACGATCTAGTACAGAGTACAAATAGACTTGGTAATCCATTGGTTTAAACATATTTATTTCCAAATTTTGTACAGAAACAATACAAAAACATGCAATCAACGACAGGATCAGAACGAAAGCGTAAACGCTTATTTAGTTCTTTTCCTAAGCATTGTAAACAATGAAGGTTGCAATTTGTTTTGGATAGTCTACAAGTATTACTGATAAAGTTTTGAAAATTAAGAAAATAAATATTATGTACGTAGACTCTTTAAGAAAACAACTTCCAAAAATTTACATAATGGAAAATAGCATCAAGATTTATGAGTGAAGTAAATAGAGAGAGAGAGAGAGAGAGAGAGAGAGAGAGAGAGAGAGAGAGAGAGAGAGATGACCCCCGGAGCAGCAGCAAAGAAGACTGTATGTAATGGGTTGGAACTCTTAATTGAAAATAGTCATGGTGAATTTGGTACACACACCATCAAATGCAATCAAATGCACTAATTCATATATGACAAACGCGCTTTTTAAGCTGAATGAACTAATCTAAAAACGGTTTGTGTTTTGTATATATTTATGTACGGATTCAAAAATTGATACGTTGGTTTCATAACTAAGATTTTCATCTCCCTTGAGTATAACGTTTAAATTGAAGATACTATATTGTAGAATCGAGTTTTGCAACGCCACTCTGTGTTCACGATATAAATGACATCGGAGAAAGAAATGATCGGCATTTTCAATTGCTCCACTTCGACAATCGCATAAAGGGGAATTCACGATGTTTTTGGCGCAAAGATCGTATTTAAGAGAACTGCAACCAGTTCGAAGTCGTGTGTGTAAAACTTGCAAGCGTCTACTGCCACTGTAATAATATTTTGGTACATTTGCCCTGCCCTGGCTAAGATGTCGTTTAAAAGAATCAACTGTATCTACATCTCTGACATTGCGGGGTAAATTATTCCAATCACGAATGGTTGAAGGAAGAAAGGAATTGGAATACAGTCTAGTTCTTGCATATATTGTCCTAATATCATCTGCGTTTCTCAAATTGTAATTAGATACATTTTGTACTAGTTGGGGAACAAGAGACGAGAGATAAGTAGGAGAAATATTGTTGAACATTTTGTAAAATAGCGTTAATTTATGATTTTTCCTTCTTGTTTCAAGTTTTTCCCAGCCTGTTTCGTCATACAAATTCTCAATTGATACCAATTTAGTTGCGCCTGTGGCTATTCTAGCAGCCTCTAACTGAATTTTTTCGAGATCATTTTTTCTTGTTCAGTACAATTATCCCAAATTATGTCAGCATATTCGAGAATAGGGCGTATAAAAGTAATATAAATTGTTTCAAGAGATTTTCTGTCAAGTGTATATCTAAATTTTCGCATTACATTTATCCTTGCCCATGCCTTTTCCTTAATATACTCAATATGTTTATGCCAAGAACAGTCTGTTGACAAATAAATTCCTAGATGTTTATGACATTGTACCTCCTTGATTTGTTCGTTTAGCATGAAAAGTGGTGGATGAACAGGCTTATCAGTTTTCAGAGATACTACAAATGATTCGTTTTTACCAGGATTAAATTTGACTAACCATTTTCCAGCCCAAGTTGATATTTTACCCATGTCTGTATTAATAAGTTCAGCTGCAGAGTCAGGATTTTCAACAATGACAAAAAGACTTGTGTCGTCCGCAAAAAGACGTATGTTGCAACCAATATCATTAACAATATCATTTATGTAAAGTAAAAATAAAAGAGGACCAAGGATTGAGCCTTGCGGCACCCCAGCTGATATATAAACCCAGTCAGATTGTACACCAGAAATAACGACTCTCTGTCTCCTGTTTTCGAGATAGCTAACAAACCAATCTAATAACTGACCAGTTATACCAGCAGCTTTAAGTTTATGAATAAGACCAGCATGCCATACGCGGTCGAATGCTTTACTCACGTCACAGAAGACTACTCTGACCTCTTTTTCATCATCTATAGCCTGACAGAAAGTATCGTATAGGAAAGCTAGTTGGTTGACAGTTGAGTCACCTGGTATGAATCCAGACTGAAAAGATGTAAGAATGTCGTTATCACGGAAGTGGTTGTAAAGGTACTTGAATACGGCTCTCTCAAGACACTTTTCCATATTGCTTAGCAGGGATATAGGTCGGTAATTAGAAGGCAAAGATTGGTCGCCTCCTTTAGGTACAGGACTCACATGCGATTCCTTGAAACTGTCAGGGACGTCACCTTGGTACAGGG
The DNA here is from genome assembly GCA_964017185.1 of Rugalucina vietnamica. NCBI lineage: Eukaryota > Metazoa > Mollusca > Bivalvia > Lucinida > Lucinidae > Rugalucina > Rugalucina vietnamica. Next base: position 44,296,573 of record OZ024876.1, read on the forward strand.
ACTGATTAAAGAAATCACAGAGAGGAGATGAGAGTTCATTTGCTAATGCAGCTAGAATACGGTTACTCAAGCCATCAGGCCCTGTAGCTTTTCCAATAGGGAGAGCTTTAAGAATGTTTTTTACTTCATCAGGAGTAAGTATTATAGAGTCCAGATTATGGTGTACAGGGTAAGGAGTAACTTCTGGCATTTCTGCATTACTGTCATCTAAAAGTGTTTGATCTTTGAAAAAGTCATTGAGAATATTTGCTTTATCTTTTTCATCGGAGTATACCAGGCCATCTTTTACTAATGGGGGACAGGAGGATTTCGATGTAGGTGATATGAATGATTTAAGAAGAGACCACCATTGTTTTGAAGATAGTGAGTCAGATTTAAGTTTGTTGGCAAGTGAATCAGTCAATGCATTTTTTGAGTCTCTTATCAAAGATGTGGTTTCATTTCGAAGATGTTTAAAGCGGACCCAGTCGATCTGTAAATTTGTTCTTTTTGCTTTTCTGTATGCTCTTTTACGTTTTCGGATGTGTTTACGAATATTTGAATTCATCCATGTAGGTTCAGATGGGCGTATCGTTACTACTTTATTTGGAATACTTTGCTTCGAAAATTCAAGGATTTTGTCAACTAAAGCTTTTGCATATACATTAATATCTTGATGTTTGAGAGTGTTCCAGTTAAATGAAGCTGCTTTTTGGCGAAGGAGATTGTAATTACCTTGTTCGTACCGCCAAACAAAACGCTGAAAAGATTGTCTTTTAGGCTTAGAGAACTTGAAAATTCCATAAACAGGACAGTGATATTTAATTGGTTGATTGAGAAAAGGATCGCCTACGCCGCTTAATAAGACCGAAATGTTATTGCCTACCAGCAGTAGGTCGATTAAGGATGAAGAGTTCTTATCAAAATGTGTAGGTTCGTTAATCATTTGTGTAAGTGAATATTCTGCACATAAGTCATATACTTTCTTTGCAGTGGGTGTCTTAAGCATATCAAAATTGAAGTCGCCTGTTATTATAATATCTTTAATACCTGAATCAACTGCAAGATGGATAGAGTTTTCAATTGTCGCTAAGTAATTGAAGTTAGAGTCGGGTGGTCTATAAAATAATCCAAATAAAATATGTTTATGTCTCAAAACCATTTCAATCCATATACATTCGATACCTATTGGTTCCAAATCAGGACGGCGTTTATAGTGAATTGAATCTTTAATGTATATCATGACACCACCACCATGGGTGTCACTCTGGCGATCTTTCCTTACAGGTTCTCCATAAGAGTCAATTAACAGTCTATCATTTTTTATAGAAGGATTCAGCCATGTTTCCGAAAACGCTAAAAACGCTAAAATGTCAAATTCGCTTAGTTCAGCGCTGAGTATATCGATCTTATTTACTATACTATGGACATTATAATGAACGATAGAGAGATGGTTAGCCAATGCTGTGATACTCATCAACGAGGAGTCTGGGCTGGAACTACGGGAGATACTACTATCAGCGTCTGAGAACGGACCTGGATTAAGTTCTATGTCCCCTGATTGAAGAATCAATATGAAAAACCAAGAACCTGATATGGCTGCAAAAAGCAATTTCAAGCAATTTGAAATAAAAGTACAATTTTCTTCATAGTGTTTTCCAGGAACGATTCGTTTGAGCATATTATTGTAGACGAATCCTCGAGCCTTAATTTTCTGTTTAAGGCTAAGAAGCAATGTAAACGAGTCTGGCCTGTTCCAAATGCCAATAATCAGTAGTGTAAATAAAAATAAAGATGCGTGAGTACCATTGATAATAGACAATTCCCCATTGTCAAATTCAAACAGAAATCATAACCTGAGGAGCAGGGTGTTACCTGGAGAGTTACCGATCATTTACGAGATCAGTTAGGTGATAAAGAACAGGAAAGCCAATAATACCGTTAGCATTTATATTATTGTTATTATTATATTATCGGTGTTCAGTTTGCTGTCTGTCAATGGATAGAGTGAAGCGAAACAGTCATTTTCTGCGTTATCTTGGTTCTATCCAGAGTAGCGCTCAGCGTAGATCGTTACTCGAAAGTGCATCTGTGGACCAAATCTCCTCTTTGGCAGAGATCGCTTACAACATTTTAAGCGGGGTATTTGAGCTTACCGACCCTGAGCTAAGCAGTTTACGGCGGTACAAGAGCGTTTTGCGGAAAGTAGCCTCGAGTGAAATCCGACCGGTAGAAAAGAGGAGTGTCTTGGTAGAGAATAGTATAGCAGTGAAACATTTGCTAGCTGTGTTTTTCACTCATATCAGAAAGTTGGAAGATGGATTCAGACGGGATTCGACAACTTATAGTAATACCTCAGAGCCAATACAGACAGTTGATTCAGAATCAGAAGCAAGTACCGACGGCGAGCCCGACTAAAGAAAACAATTGTTATGATAAGGACGATGTTAAAAGCTCAGAAAGTCAGTTTCAACACGACCGTCTTTCAGTCGCCTCTAGAAATGAAACGAACACCATGTACAGCGGTGAAGATGACGATGGTTTAAATGATGTGGAAGGGAAAATTTTGCAAATTATTCAATGCAGTTACCCGAAGACTATTATGAAAAAGATGAGAAAACTTTTCTTATTCATTATTCATTTTGGTAATGAAGTGTTGACCTTTAATCGTAAAGGCAATGTGTTGTTGAACGGTGAAGTAGTTGACCCGAAATCAAACATTTTGGACCTTCTTGAAGCAGCAGTTACAGATCATACTGAAAAACCTGTTGGTTTTCGAGTCTTTCGTCACGCCTTGCGGGAAATAAATGTTCTATCCAACTTCTACGTCGGTGGTGAAAAGACTGGTAAATGGAGTAAACAAAAGCATGCTATGAACAGGTGGAGACCATATTAAAAACTAAACCGATATATTTGTGTGGATATACGTTTATATCTAAACGAGTAACATGTATGAGTCTGTTATCAGTCAAATATTTTCATTTTACGTATAAATATGATGCTAAATAATCACCACTGAATTGAAAAATGTCTTGTATTCTTTTATCTCCCTTCGACATAACAACAAGGCCAATCTGAATTTCATGTCTTGTGTAAACCATTGGCGAATCATATTCCTGTGCAATGTTTGTATGGAAGGACCGGACCGACGGACGGACGGACGACAGATCATGGTTATACTATAAACCCATCTTTCGAGTCTAAGGGCTCGTGTGAGATAGGGTGGGAATGGCTTTTGCTTCTATCGGCAAAGCTGTTTGAGGTGAGCATTTTGTGAGAAAGCATCGACATGTCCTTTTTCATGCCAATTCATGTCTTCACAGCGACATAGGAAGAGTAGCATATACGTTACATTTTAAGCAAAATATTTGGATAGAAATGTCGTGATGAAGACATGATTTGGCTGAAGCTGAAAAGGGAGCATGCAGAATGGGGATGCAATTGGTCTTGTTCTATTATAGCAGTTTGGCGTAGTTTACTATTATTTAACAAGCGTGTTCTAGAAGATAGACTAATCAGTCCTCTCGTCAAGCTGCTATCGTAGAACCTGAACAAGATTGCATATGACAAAAAGAAAACACAACAATTTATTTCTGCATTTGCGTTCATTCTTCACAACAGCACTTGAAACTCAGCATGGCATTTTCTGAATGAATAAATGAACAACCAATATAAAGTGAGTGAGTGAGTGAGTAACAATAAAAACACATGTTAGAGGCAGGTAGCAATATACTTAAACTTGATAAACGTCCACTGAATGAATGAATACAACACATCACTTTTTTGTCTTCAGTCCCAATGCTGGGTTAATTATCTCATACACTTAGACTTGTGAATCGTCCACTGCATACAGAACAAGAGATTCCTGGGAGTCCGTCCCTCTTCTCCGTGGAGAGCGCGGTACCTCTCTAAGAACATATGTTCTCTGCTGTGGTTGGTTGTCATCTGTGCTGGAAATCTCGTTTACTTGGATGGGGGTTCTACGTCGTCTTCTGATGACACACACTCTAACCATAATCCCGACACCGGCCCCGGTCGCAAGAAAAGCAACACCAATTATGATCAACCAGTCCCTGAAGCTAGCCGTGAATGTCACCATGGGGGCAACTGTAAGATGAAAAAGAGAGAAATTAGTGACAGATAGATTTACTATCTAAAACGTAGATGTATGATATTTGAAACAGTGTGAACTAATTCATATGAGAAAATTAAGCCATATCGAAATACACGTACTTCATCGATTCAAATTCTGCTGGCACTTATTATGGTTAGCGTGCATACATGTTAGCTTTAATACACTGAGAAAATGCATGCCTACCCTCAAATCGGAATTAAAAGAACAAAATAGCTTATGCCCATTTTAACTGTTAATTATTATTATTATCATTAATAAATATAATAATAAAGATACTTACTTGTCAGCATGTGTGTCGTTGTAGAGACTGTGCTGGTCGATGTCGATGAGCCATTTGTTGGGGTCGGGGTGTCTTCGTTGTAATCATCGTCATCCTCGTCATCATCATCATTACCATCATCATCCACAGGGTTGGCTGGGGGTCGCGGTTTGGTTTCCTACAAGTACAAGAAAAACGTGGCATTATGTTATACAGATCGCTATAGATTCAAATTAATCGCCGCGCCAAAAGAAAATTTGATTTACATGAACAAATGAATAGGCTCGTCTGGGCTGTGTAGTTACAGTTCAGCTGATCATTACAGCTGATATCACTACTACTACTACTACATATATAGCACAATTCATCTCTTCTCTATATAATAATTTTCAATGCTTTAGTATTTGAGCTTGTCCTGAAGACTTTTTTTCGAAACGCGGGTCCAGCTGCAATTCTCGCGAGATCTCGGCTTCTACGAGATCTCGCCTTTGCGCATCAGATTATTTAGATGCGAAACGCGGGTCCAGCTGCAGTTCTCGCGAGATCTCGGCTTCTACGAGATCTCGCGTTTAGCGCATCAGATTATTTAGATGCGAAACGCGGGTCCAGCTGCAGTTCTCGCGAGATCTCGGCTTCTACGAGAACTCGCGTTTAGGTTATGTGGATTTTCTGGTATCTTTAAAATTTTTAGAGTAACGTTATTCCACTTTTAATTAACAACATTAATGTTTAATTAAAAAATTACCTTTGTCGGCTGTATTTCAGCTGTCGTATAAGTACTGGTGGTTGTGGTGGCTGACATGGTACACCTTGAGGGTAGACGGGGCTCGACCGTCAACGAGCTCTGGCAACCTGCTGCACGACAAGGTCGACCTCTCGATCACCAGTGTTTGGAACCTCTCCAGTACCGCGGCATCCACCCATGTAACAAATCCAGGCCCCGTTGTCCTCACTGCGCCTCCATCGCAATCCGTCACCATCAGCTTCGCCCCACCCCGCAACACACAAAGGAAGCCATCCTCCCTGTTGCACTGGCAAACGTCTACGATGTCGATGACACCGCTCTCCGACAGTCCTGTCATCATAAAAAACAGAAGAACTACCTTGATCATCATCGTCATTAACATGTTGTCACTTCGAAGTTTTCAGCGCTTTTGAGCCAAAGTGCGCGTTCCAGATGTGCATCGCTGCAGTCACGTGACTTTAACTTCAAAGTAAAAGTCATGTGACACCGCCATTTCTTAGAAAGTTTAAGTTTGGAAGCTTAATCTAAGTCACGTGACAGCGGCGTTTCTTTTGATGTCCAGAGACAGGTCTCTGACAGATACTGATGTAACACTGATGTTACCGTATATATTAATCAATTTTCAAAATACATGTACAATTGTAATGTAATAATTTAATATTTTCATCAAAACCGTGTAACGACAAAAAAGTTAACAGAACTGAAACTATGTGAATAAATTTTAGATTCGTATTGTAATACTATTAATATTATTAAAAAAAATTAGACAGACAGACAGACAGACAGACAGAGTTTTTTCTTACCCGACAGTGCTGACTGAAGGAACGTAACAGCAGACAATCATCTTTTTCCATAGAACGATTAGGGTGAAAATGTTTGAAAGGTACATGTTTATGAAGAAGTAGGCTTTTTGGTGTAATTAGTTCAAAAGACAGACAGACAGACAGACAGACAGAGAGAGAGAGAGAGAGACTATATTGGATGTGATGTTATAATCCATCCTCTACCTGAAAGGACAACTTTGCAGCCAAACAGAGGTGTTTCAGTGGCACTGACGCCTGTCATAAAGTTAAGATACACTTTCAAACATTTTCTGGCCCGTTTCCGCTTCATGCAATCAACAATTCTTTGCATTCCACCGAAAAACTCTAAGGTGCTGCCAATTGCTAGATTTGCTGTGTTTTTGTCAACAAATCTAGACTTCCCTGCACAGTGCTGAATGTGGCTCTCAATAACATGGGAGCTGGAATAACATTAAGCGGTGTTGTTCATGGGAAATACGGAAAATGTGATATAAGTTGCAAAGAGAAGCTACCATGTCGCTTCTGGATTTATAACTTTATACTTAATGTAATGACATGTTGTAGTTTACCAATGCACAAAATATTTATCATAATTATTTAACTAATTATTGCACAAAACAATAAAAAATTCTTACTTTAGAAAATTCCTCATCATCTTGAATTATCACAGTTTAGGATATGATATGATTATCGTTTAAATGTATACCGAGATGGCGTAGGTTTTTATAGGGACAGGGTAATTAAGGGATCAGCGCGTGCCAAAGGGAATATTCTTTCAATAGTAAACTTTCAAATTTGGCACCGCCTTCGTCGCTAAGTGATCAAACAAGTAGGCACGCGCCGATTTAAGATAAGTTAAGACATGACAATTAAAGGCGTGAAATCTGGTTAATCGTCATCATGATCCATCATTAAATAATGATTGCAATTATTATCGGCCACCTGTCCTCATCTATCAATTTTTCGTGGTCAAGTCGAGGTGTAAGTGATGACATTTACTTTTTGTTTACTTGATTAACGAAAGAAACTGGAGCTGCAGGGCAACCCAGCTTGACGTCTTTTGCCTTTTTAGTGTCATCAACCATCCAAGTTCAAGAATTGAACGGACATACGATCACATATATGCATGAAGCATATAGATGCTGGTTTTACTCATAAATGCGTAAAACTGATTGCGCCCTTTGCTGATCATTGCTTACAGTATCTGTATATCCTGTATTTTTTTCCATTCATATGGTAAGAATAGTTTGACAATTCTGGTTGATCTCATGTGATAGCATTTAGTAAGAGAGTTTTAGTTGCTCAAGCCACTTATCCAGTGTGACTTGTTTGCCAATTTATTTGTTACTGCATACAACAGTATTAAACATAAAAAAATAAATCAAGAAGCATAGGTCAACAGACAGGGTCAAACTATTTTCACCACTGATTATATGCCTAGTCGGTCGCATCAAAATAAATCATGGCTTCTTTGTGTCGGACCAGACGGATACAAAAAGCAGCTTCTCTCGTGGTAGAGCATAAGAATTCCATTCATGTAACAGAGTCAACAAGCCAACAAACTTATACCTTTGTGGAACATTATATCGAATACTTTGGTAGACTGTCCAAAGGAACAGGCTCACCAGGGTATTCACAATACGCACTGGCTTGTTCAACGTGCATTTCGATTTTGAAAAATGAAAAGATATACGTATTTTATAACATTTATTATACTTTAAATAAGTAAGTAAGTAAGCAAGTCTTAAATGTAAGAAAACGACGATTTTCATTATCAGCTGATGGTCTTCATGGACATCAACGTAAGACTAACCGGTTACCAGTCTAATCAGAACCATGGTAACCGGTTTTTCCAATGTTGATTTTGATCAGACTGTGCACAGCAGATAATGAAATTTGAATGGTGAATATACATGACAAAACAAACAAACTGTCCGACGTGCAGCAAAGACTAAGGCAAGCCGCCGCGCCCTCTAGGTCACCGTATAACTAAAGTTATCGTGTTGGTGGAATGTACAGTGAAGACTTTCATCAGATAGCATATTAATAAACAGCACGACAGATAAAGGTCTTCACCTGCCATAGTATTGTTTTCAGTTGAGTGTTTTGCCATATTAAACGTATAAAAGCTACACAAGAATCTCTGTAGCACCGATAACTGTCCATCAACGATAACTGTCCACCATGGACACTTATCGTTGCAGCCGCAACGATAACTGTCCACTGGACAACTATCGTTGATTTTTCAACGATAACTGTCCACCATGGACACTTATCGTTACTGTAGTTGATATGACCTGCAGTGTCAACGATAACTGTCCATTTTTGAAAAGAAACAAAAAAAACAAACAAAAAAAAAAAAAAAAAAAAAAAAAAAAAAAAAAAAAAACCACAAGGAGTCTATATCTTGACAACCAGTTAGCAGACAAGATTTAAACTTGGATCATATGCCCTCTGTACGGTTGGTTTTTAGCTCGACTGCTCGAAGTGCAAAGGGCTGTTGTAGTAACCTCGGTCGTACGCGTTCCCGTTCTTGTTCGTGTCCGTGTCCGCGTCACACTGCAGTATATATTTTAGAAGTCCAGATCTTGGCAACTATTCATCAGAGAAATTTCAAAATTGGCCCATAGGTACCCTGTAGGGTTGGCTTACATTCCATGACATCGGGTCCCTGGGTCCATGCTTGGGAGTGGGGCTAGAGGTTAAAATCTAGGAAACCTTTATAAATTGGTTGTATTGCGGTATAGTTTTCTAGAAGTCCAGATCTTGACAACTAGTTATCAGAGAGGATTCAAACTTGAACCATAGGAATCCTATAGAGGTGGCTTTCATTCCATGACATCCGTCTTATGGGTACATGCCCAAGGTTAAAATCTAGAACACCTTCAAAGATTGTGGCTGTACTGTGGCATAGTTTTCTAAAAGTCCAGATCTTGGCAATTATTTATCAGACAGGATTCAAACATGGAGCTTTAGGGTTGGCTTTCATTCCATGACATCCGGCCCCTGGGCCCATGGGTGGGGCCAGAGGCTAAAATCTAGAACACCTTCAAAAATTGGCTGTACTACGATATAGTTTTCTAGAAGTCCATATCTTGACAACCGCTTTCCAGAAAGCATTCATACTTGGGCCACATATACCCTGTCGTGTTGGTTTCCATGCGCTAGCATCAGACTCCTGGGTTCATGCTTGGTGATGGGGATAGAGGTTAAAATCTAGAACACTTTCATAAATTAGCCAAAGTTTACATTTTAGTCTATATCTTGACAGCTGTTGATCAGAGAGCATTCATACTTGGGCAAATGGTGCACTGTCAACTTAGCTTTTATTGCATGACATCCGATACTCAAGGTCCATGCCTGGGGTGGGGCTAGAGGTTGAAAACTAGAACATCTAAAATGTTTTTCTTTTATACCTTGAAACTCAGTTGATATAAAAACATACTTCTTTCAGATAATGATTGAGTATGACCAGACCTTTGACCCAAAAGTAGCCATAGGTCAAAATGACCTAATTTCATGGTCCAGTGATTTTGCCTTTTATCTTGGCACTCAGTTGGTATATGAACTTGCTTCTTACAGATAATGAGCGAGTATGACTAGACCTTTGACCTGAAAGTAGTTTTAGGCAGTGTGACCTAATTTTACGGTCCAGTGATTTGCCTCGTATCTTGACACTCAGTTGGAATAGGAACATGCTTCTTTCAGATAATGAGTGAGTATGGCCAGACCTTTGACCCGAAAGAAGTCATAGGTCACAATGACCTAATTTCATGGTCCAGTGATTTTGCATTATATCCTGACACTCAGTTGGTATATGAAGATGCTTCTTTCAGATGATGGGTCAGTATGACCAAACCTTTGATCGGAAAGAAGTCATAGGTCACAGAGACCTAATTTCATGGTCTATTGATTTAGTATTATAGCTTGAAATTCAGATGGTAAAGGAACATGCTTCTTTCAGATAATGAGTAAGTATGACCAGATATTTAACCCAAAATAGTCATTGCTCACAGTGACCTTATTTCATGGTCCAGTTATTTTGTCATAGCTTTACACACAGTTGGTATATGAACATGCTGCCTTGAGATAGTGAAAGAGTAATTACCAGATCTTTGACATGAAAGTAACTATAGGTCACAGTGACCTAAGTTCATGGTCTAGTGATTTTGCCTTATAGCTTGACACTCAGTTAGTATGTAAGCATGCTTCTTTCAGATAATGAGTGACCAGACCTTTGGCCTCAAAGTCCTAGGTTTTTGTGACCTACTTTCATGGTCCTGTGATATTGCCTTATTACTTGATGCTCAGTTAGTACATGTACATGTATGGCCAGACTTTTGACCCGAAATTAATCATTGGCAATCTATGGTTCAGTGATTTTGCCTTCTATATCTAACAGCAAGAGATGTGTGAACAAGATGCTATTTGATTGTCAATTATTACTAGCCCACATTTGATCCCAAAATAAATATGGGTCACTGTGACCTATATTTCATCGTTCAGTGATTTTGTTTTATATTTTCTAGACCAGGAGATGTTTGAACAAGATGTAACTTGATAATGGTGTCGATATATGAAAAGCCTTGTCCTGGATGTGTGAATCAGTAAATGCAATTTTCAAATATTATTGTACATGATAGACAGAACCGGTTGAGTATGCAACGATAACTGTTCATTACAGACAGATATGGTTGCATTGTCAACGACAACTGTTCACGACGGGTAAAATGATTCAAAACAGCCAAACTTCAAACAATTACTGCATCTGAAACGCTCAACTCTTTGAAAAGAGGCTGTCTAATTCAGTCATTAAACATTCAAAGATTTTTAAATTTTTTATACATGATGGACAGAATCGGTTGGCTTTGCAACGATAAGTGTTCATTACAGACAGTAGCGGTTGCACTGTCAACAATAACTGTTCACCATAGATGAAATCATTCAAATCGGTGAAAAAATGTTTAAACAATATCTGTTCGTGATACACATAACTATCTGAAAAGCCTTGTCCTGGATATGTGAATCACTAAATGCAGTATTCAAAAATTATTGTACATGATAGACAGAACCGGTTGAGTTTGCAACGATAACTGTTCATTACAGACAGATATGGTTGCATTGTCAACGATAACTGTTCACGACGGGTAAAATGATTCAAAACAGCCAAACTTCAAACAATTAATGCATCTGAAACGCTCAACTCTTTGAAAAGAGGCTGTCTAATTCAGTCATGAAACATTCAAAGATTTTTATACATGATGGACAGAATCGGTTGGCTTTGCAACGATAAGTGTTCATTACAGACAGATGCGGTTGCACCGTCAACGATAACTGTTCACCAAAGATGAAATCATTCAAAAAGGTGAAAATGTTTAAACAATATCTCTTCTTATTACCCAACCTACTATATAAAGAGAAATTAAACATTTCAGGCTGTTTTTTTTTAAACAATTTCAGTAAAAGCCAGTTTAGACCAGTTTCAATGAACTGTTTCATGTCATGTGACGAACTGTTTCATGTGCAACAGTTTTTACTGTTTCCCAGTCATGTGACATGCTTTGCATGCTTTTACACTGCTTCACCATATCTTCAAATAAAGAAAAAGTAATCAAAAGCAAACAACAAAACAAATGAATCAAACAAACAAACAAAACATATGACCAAACAAACAAAAACAAACATGCATAAAACAAACAAATCCAACCAAGCATTAATAACAAATAAGCCCATGAAATAATCTAAGAAAACAGAAACAAAAAACTAACACTAACTTAAAACAAAACAACAAACAAACAAAACAATCAAAAACGGAATAAAACATATCAAACAAACAATCATACAAACAAAAATGAACAAAACAAACAAACAGAATAAATAATACTACAACAGTAAATAAGCAAACAGGTAAATCAAATTAAGTGCCAAACAAACAAGCAGAACTTACAAAATACAATAAAGTAAACAAACAAGAAAAGCAAACATGATCTGTACAACAAAACCATGATAAAAGCATGTTTCATCCATATTTTCAGTTTCAACATTTAATGTTAAAACCAGTCTTGTCATAATATATATAGTATGTGTCTGTTATGAAGTTTATAATGAATGTTTGAGTTGGGTAATAAAACAACTATTTTAAACCTTCCTGTGTGACAGTCATAACTATCACCCCTCGGAGCTGTGGATGACCCAATGAACTGTTGCCCTCGGCCTTCGGCCTCGGGCAACAGTTCATAGGGTCATCCACAGCACCTCGGGATGATAGTTTTGACTGATACACAGGAAGGTATGAAATAGTTGTATACTGATACACTTATCTGTCTGAAAAGCCTTGTCCTGGATGTGTGAATCAGTAAATGCAATTTTCAATTATTATTGTACATGATAGACAGAACCGGTTGAGTTTGCAACGATAACTGTTCATTACAGACAGATGTGGTTGCATTGTCAACGATAATTGTTCACGACGGGTAAAATGATTCAAAACAGCCAAACATCAAACAATTTCTGCACCTGAGACGCCCAACTATTTGAAAAGAGGCTGTCTAATTCAGACATTAAACATTCAAAGATTATTGTACATGATGGACAGAATCGAATGGTTTTGCAACGATAAGTGTTCATTACAGACAGAAGCGGTTGCACGGTCAACGATAACTGTTCACCAAAGATGAAATCATTCAAAAAGGTGAAAATGTTTAAACAATATTTGTTCCTGACACACTTAACTATCTGAAAAGCCTTGTCCTGGATGTGTGAATCAGCAAATGCAATTTTTAAATATTATTGTACATGATAGACAGAACAGGTTGAGTTTGCAACGATAACTGTTCATTACAGACAGTTATGGTTGCATTGTCAACGATAACTGTTCACGACGGGTAAAATGATTCAAAACAGCCAAACTTCAAACAATTACTGCACCTGAGACGTTCAACTATTTGAAAAGAGGCTGTCTAATTCAGTCATTAAACATTCAAAGATTATTGTACATGATGGACAGAATCGGTTGGCTTTGCAACGATAAGTGTTCATTACAGACAGAAGCGGTTGCACTGTCAACGATAACTGTTCACCATAGATGAAATCATTCAAATCAGTGAAAAACGTTTAAACAATATCTGTTCGTGATACACTTAACTATCTGGATGTGTGAATCAGTAAATGAAATATTCAAACATTACATGATAGACACACCCGGTTGAGTTTGCAACTATAAGTAATAGTTAGAGTATGAAGGTGAGGTCAATACGAAAATTATAGACCCGGGCACGTGAACTTAAAGCCGACCGAGCGCAGCGAGGGAGGCTTTAAGTTCACGTGCCCGGGTCTATAATTTTCGTATTGACCGATACCGACATACTCTAACTGACTTATATACTGGCTTCTTTGTTTCGCTATAACAAATGCTACACAGCGAGCCGATTGACCAAACCTTGCGCAGTATGCTTAGACCAATTATATTCTGTTAAAGCGTGTTTTCTCGCGACATGACTATTGGCCAAAAATCCCACGGACTAACTGTGAACGATATTTTCTTTCCTCGTGCAGCCATGTCCAAAAATAACTTTCACAGTAGCTTCCCCTTAAAACGTCGTCGATGTTATTTATTGATCAAGGTTTAATACAAATAATTCAATACCATTTAAGTATGACTTTTGTATATCTATATATTGTGCGTAAACTGATTTGAACGTGTAGATCACTTCTACTTGGATCTGTCATAGGCCAATCCCCATGCTGAAATGACAGAGGACCATTTACTGAAAGCCCGGCTGTTTATGGGGGAAACAGCTGGTCTAAACTAACTTTGAGAAGTTTGTTCCTACTTCCGTGGTTTCTCATTAACCTCACACTAACCTTAACCTTCTACACTACCAATGAAACCATGGGGCGAAAAATATTTTTACACAAAAATGTACGTGCAACGGTACGTTTGAAATACCGTTTTTGGAAATTATGAATTATTGAAATAATACATATTTGCCTCATCTCAAAGAATTTCGGATACTCAGTAGGAAAACAATTTTTGCTTACCTTTAGCATGATTTGCTGGGAAAACGTACAATCAGCATAAGCATGAACACAGCGAAAAGCATTTTTTGCGGTGCAGCTGAACCGTTACATAAACTGTTGTGTCTAATATATAACAGCGTACATCTACGGGAGGTTTATAAGTTTCCCGCCAGATATTATCAACCGGTTGATAATAAAAAGCGAGAAACTTATCAACCTCCCTCCTTATTTGCCTTTGTTTAGCAGGTTAATACGTTAACTTTGTTATAGACCTGTTCGAAACAAAGAAACCAGTATATAACTGTTCATTACAGACACTTATAGTTGCATTGTCAACGATAACTGTTTACGACAGGTAAAAATACCCATGATCAGGACGAAAACTTGATCACACTAAACTGTTATGAAGTGCATGCAATCAGATATAAAATGTCCTGCTGTGGAGAAGATAGGATAGGTTGTATCGTATCGTATGCTATTGAAATAAACGTTAGAAATAAGCAAAAAACTCGATATGCCTTTTACAGATTGAGACAATGGTAGGTATTATATCAACAAAATATGTTAATCAAATTTTATTTCTTCCTTTATGAAACTGTAAACACTCGGGTTCTCTGTTTTAAAAGTAGTCGATGTCCGTTTACAGCTGTGAGATGCTTTATAGTGCACATAGTAAAACTGTCGTCCTCAGACATCGACGATAACACCTTAAAGCAGGTCCTCCGATAGCTATGCCACCTACCTCCGGACACTGCAACCACAGTAAATTTGACCCTGCCGTCAAGAACTACAAAAGGGTACTTCATGCCTTAGCAAGGTTTTCAGGATGTCTGCACAAGATATGATAAAACAGGTTAAAGATTGCATCAGTTCTAATAAAATATACAAAAGATGAATATAACCATGCATGTAAACAAATGAATTAAAAATGTCTGTTGAAAATTCTGTATTTCCCGATTCAAACGTCATTTAGGGTCAAACGAATACAGTCCAAACCCATTTTATGCAGTGTGTCCGTTGGTTCGTATACGAAAAATGATATTCATAAACGATATGTATGTTTTTCAGATCTCTAAACGCAATCCTATCAAAAATAATAAGAGCTGTCGCATGACAGCGTAGCTCGACTGCATTTGGTTCTGTCAAACTGGAGCCAACTCTAACTCACCACACAGACATCCCAAGGCCATGATGATATAAGGCAAATTCATTTTACTATGAAATATAGCTATAACTATTTTGAAGTCAAAAATTCGGTGCTATCGACCCATAACCATGTAAAATCTTGATCACACATCTCTTGCTGTAGAAGATACAAGGCAAAATCACTTAACCATGAAATTTGATCTCAGTGACCAATGATTACTTTCTGGTCAAAAGGCTGGTCATACTCACAAATTATATGAGAAAAGCCTGTTCATATACCAACTGAGCATCAAGATATAAGGCAAAACCAATGGACCATGAAATTAGGTAACAAAGTCCCTTGACTGCTTTTGGGTCAAATGTCTGGTCGTACTCACTCATCTGAAAGAAGCATGCTTACACACCAACTGAGTGTCAAGCTATAAAGCAAAATTACTGGACCATGAAGTTAGGTCACTACTTTAAGGTGAAAGGCCTGGTCATACTCGTTCATTATCTGAAGGAAGCATTTTCATATACCAACTGGGTTTTAAGATATAAGACAAAATCACTGGGCCATGAAATTATGTTATTGTGACCTATGACTACTTTTGGGTCAAAGGTCTGGTTATACTTACTTATTATCTAAAAGAAGCATGTTCCTTTACCAACTGAGAGTCAAGATATAAGACAAAATCACTGGACCATGAAATTAGGTCACTGTGACCTATGACTACTTTTAGGTCAAAGGTCTAGTCATACTCACTCATTATCTGAAGGAAGCATGTTCAAAAACCAACTAAGTGTCAAGATATAAGACAAAATCAGTGGACCATGAGATTTGGTCACTGTGACCTATGACAACTTTTGTGTCAAAGGTCTGGACCTACTTACTCATTTTCTGAAAGAAGCATGTTCCTGTACCAACAGAGTGTCAAGATATATTACAAAATCACTGGACCATGAAATCAGGTCGCAGTGACCTATGACAACTTTCAGGTCAAATATCTGGTCATACTCACTCATTATCTATGAGAAGCATGTTCCTATACCAACCGAGTGTCAAAAAATAAGGAAAAATCACTGGACCATGAAATAAGGTCACTGTGGCCTATGACTACTTTTGGGTCAAAGGTCTGGTCATACTCACTCATGATCTGAAGGAGACATGTTCAAATACCAACTAAGTGTCAAGATAAGACAATTAGGTCGCAGTGACCTATGACAACTTTCAGGTCAAATATCTGGTCATACTCACTCACTCATAATCTATGAGAAGCATGTTCCTATACCAACCGAGTGTCAAAAAATAAGGCAAAATCACTGGACCATGAAATTAGGTCACTGTGACCTATGACTACTTTTAGGTCAAAGGTCTGGTCATACTCACTCATTATCTGAAGGAAGCATGTTCAAATACCAACTAAGTGTCAAGATATAAGACAAAATCAGTGGACCATGAGATTTGGTCACTGTGACCTATGACTACTTTCAGGTCAAAATTCTATTCATACTTACTCATTATCTGAAAGAAGCATGTTCCTATACCAACTGAGTGTCAAGATATAAGACAAAATCACTGGACCATGAAATTAGGTCATTGTGACCTATGACTACTTTTGGGTTAAGGGTCTGGTCATACATACTTATTATCCGAAAGAAGTATGTTCTTATACCAACTGGGTGTCAAGGTGTAAAAGAAAAAAAAACAAACATCTTAAGCTGTTCTAAATTTCAACCTCTAGCCCCACCCCAGGCATGGACCCTGGTGTCGGATGTCACGTAATAAAAGCTAAGTTGACAGTGCACCAATGGCCCAAGTATGAATGCTTTCTGATCTACAGCTATCAAGATATGAATTAAAATGTAAATTTTGGCTAATTTATGAAAGTGTTTTAGATTTTACCTCTAGCATGAACACAGGAGCCCAATGCGCCAACCCTACAGGATAGATGTGGTACACGTATGAATGCTTTCTGGTAAGCGGTTGTCAAGAAAATGACTTCTAGAAAATTATAACGCAAAACAGCCAAATTTTGAAAATGTTCTAGATTTTAACCTCTTGCCCCACCCCCCGCCATGGACCTAGGAGCCTCGAATGAAAGTCAACTAACCCTACGGGTTATCTATGGTCCAAGTTTAAATCCTCTCTGATAAGTTATTGCCAAGATCTAGACTTCTAGAAAACTATACCACAGAACAGAAGGTGTTCTAGATTTTAACCTCTAGTGCCACCCCGGGCATAGACATATGGGTGTGATGTCATAGATTGAAAGCCAACCTAACAGGGTACCTATGGTCCAAGTTTAAATCTTCTCTGATAAGTAGTTGCCAAGATCTGGACTTCTAGAAGGGTACGTATGATATGATCAAAGTATTAATGCTGTCAAGACATAGACACCTGCAAAATTAGACCTCAGAAAAGCCATTTTATGGTGGTCTGTATATTAACCTCAAGCCCCACAACGGGATTCATTGCCTTGGAATGAAAGCCTGGCATACAGGGTGCCTATGGCCCAAGTATGAATGATTTTCGGTAAGTGGTTGTCAAGGTATGCACTAACCGAAACGGTTTAACATCATTAAGCAAATACCGTGGTGTTCTACGAAAATGGACAGATATCGTTGAAAGTAAATTATAAACCTACATGCTCAACGATAACTGTCCATTTAGCTTGTGGACAGTTATGGTTGCGGCTGCAACGATAAGTGTCCATGGTGGACAGTTATCGTTGATGGACAGTTATCGGTGCTACAATCTCTTCGTATGCAGCGTCTGGTTCATCTTCAAAATCCGAGGCCTTACTCACAAGATTATAAGATTGTTTCAATGTTTCCCGGCTCACACATAGTTCATGGTCCCTGTTAAGACAAATACTGTAGCAATTAAAATCTTTAAGGAGTCTGTGTCTCCAAAACTCAGGACACTCTATTAAAGTGTTCATTTGTTTGCACGTTTGTGCCACATTCAGTACGTCTCTCATTGGCATCTTGTCTATAATTTGCATTATTAGTTCGTTTGGCAAATTCTGGATAGGAAACTGGGTTGAACATTTAGCCGGCGTAATTATTTCACGAAAAGTCTCTTACGACATCGAATTAGACGCGGAAGAAGTACCGATATCAAACTCTATTCCTAAGAAGTTTGAGTTCAGCTGGTTGCCAGATCGGTTGTTGTTAACATGAATATCAATAGTTGACAACCAACTTATGTCTTTAACCCTCGACGTCATCCACCCATCAAGGAAAGAATCACGCCTCCATATGTCCTCTAATTTGACCAGGGGGCTTCTCTGTCCACATGGCAGTACGTAGTCGTCGTCGCACTCATCGTCGTCGGTGGCCTGGACATCTATGTGTGTGTGAAAATCCAGTTTTCTCTGCACTGGAGGCCTGACCATTTGGGCAACTGGTCTCATCACTGTCATCAGAAGACCCTGTAATTCAAGAGATGTTTTAAAGACGATATCAACATGCTACTATTTTACTTCCAAACTGATAAAGATACAATTCGGCAGATTATGTTGTTTTTTTCTTAGAACTTACATATAGGTTATTTGGGTACTTGTTAGAACAAGGTCATTAACTCACTGTCAATTATTTTGATTTAACAAAAGAAGGTTTATACAAACATAAAGTTAATAAGTAAATAATAAATAAAATACATACATAAATGAATAAATAAATAAATACCTGCAACAAATTCATGGCGCCAAGAGACAGCCTTGACCGATTCCCCATTTCGTCCGTTATTTCGCCATAGCAGACTCCGTTTTCATCTTCGACCAGTCTGGCCTTACTACCGGATGGTGATAGTTTCCTTTTTCTATTGATTCGTCCCATTGTTGGCTTTACTTGTCGATAACTTGATTGATGCGTTTAAGATGTTTATTAAAGATGCTCGTGAAAGTTTAATTTTTATATAGTTTTAGTTGATAGGAAAACAATGGGACAAAAAATAAGCTCCGCCCGTAAGTTAATTAACCATTTGTATCAACCACAAAGCCGATCATCATTGGACGATTAATTAGACAACAACCAATCAAAATCAATGTACTCAAAATTAATTCTTATCTACAGGTAAGCCTCGTTATGAGAAAATCTATCGTAAGTGTTGACAAACAAAGGCATAGATCAGCAGGCGCACTTACAGTGACTCTGCAATTGCTCGCACCGGGACAAGAAGCTTAAGAAATGAAATTGTGCATAGTATGAATGGAAAAGAAATAAAAAAGAAAGCACGAGTGTGTGTCTATCTACTATATAATCTTTTTTTTTTTTTTTTTTTTTTTTTTTTTTTTTTTTGAATACCTATATTTACACTTTACAGAAAAAGCTAACCAAATCAATATAAGTAAGTAAGTAAGTAAGTAGTTTATTTCACAAGTCCAAAAGGCTATAAAGCCCATGAGGAAACATACATTACATATATACAATGGCGACAGTACAGTACAACGGCATATTCAATGAGAATAAATATACAGTACAGTCAGCGTGATGTTTATATCCTTCACGCTTACGAACGTGGAATCTCGCATGTCACGTGACTTTTTTCCGTGGATTTTGCGTGGAATTAGCGTGGATTTTGCGTGAGTTTTGCGAGGAAGTAGCGTGAGTTTTGCGTGGAGTTTGGACATGAAACGTGGAACTGCTTAACTGTAGCGTGAAACGAAACGTGGAAAGGATTAGGAGAGTTGCGTGAGATATCTACAGTCCCACGCTCGCTCACGCTTTCCACGTTCGTTTCACGCTCAGGAAAAATGGACATGAAGAAAGTGATTATTTTCACTTTTTATATATATGTACATGTCTCTTGTCAACCATAATAAAAGCAGTGAAGTCAATTCCGCCGCTGAAAGTCTGGAATTTTGCCGTGTACGGACATGTACATGTATTAATCTGTATGGTGTGTCACAAAGAAACAAAGAAGACACGCGCAAACGTAGTTAATATTTGTATTTTCTAAACTTTGTTTTGACTTTGTTTTTTAACTTATTTTTCTTTTTTGTTTTTCTAAAGTTTCAAATCTCAAAGATATGTTTGCATTTTATCACTTATCACACAAACTGAATTGTGTGTTTGTTTGATTAGGGTAATTTATAAATTTATGCACCAAATTAGAGCTGTTAGTTATAACTTAGAGGCTATGTCGCTTATTAATCCTGTGAACAATAATTGTGCCGATACAAGAATAAAGAATACCTTGATTTTGTTGACTTTGGTAAATGCTTGAAAGATAAAAGAACAGGTTAAAGGGAATCAGAATTCTCGCAGGGCATTGTACCGACTCTTAAGATGAAATTAAGATGATTTAATTGCATATAAATTTAATGGCAACGTACATCGTAATTTATGATTAAATGATACATGTACATGTAGCAAGGTGCTTGAACCGTATTACATGTAGATCGAGCTTTAATTGACTTTGGGCATCTTAGAGAATACGAAAGACGCAAAGACGCTGCCAAATAATATTTAAACGTGCAAATTTTGTCATCACTTAATATACGATGATAATTGAATCAACACTGAATAACGTATTGTTCAGATTGCAGCTCGTCAAAACATGCGTATGCATTTACGTACATGCGCGTTGTCGTACAAGTGTATGTTTTTTTACAGGTTTACCGTCATCATAGTTACTTAATTGCCGTCCTTGTAATAAAGATTAATAAATAAATACATATAATATATTTAATTTGGTCACAAAACTTTAACAATTTTATCTTTTTGAACAAGACGAAACGATAATCCTTTTCTCGCATGTCTCTTAATCCTTTTCACGCTTCTTTGCCTTAATGAACGTGGAAAGCGTGAGTAAGCGTGAAACTGCTTATATCTCACGCAACTCACACGCTTCTTGCGAGGAATAAACGTGGACATAGCGTGGAACAAGCGTGGATTTTGCGAGGAATGAGCGAGGGTTTTGCGTGGGTTTTGCGTGGAACTTAATCCTTTTTTCTTTCGTGCGTGAGCGCGAAGGATATAAACATCACGCTGACTGTACTGTATGCTACGTTTCCTAAATAGATAGCACAATCTTAAACTATCATATAACGTACAAACTACTAATCAAATATGTAAATGATAAGGTTTGGCAGACAACTGAGTGAGTATTAAAGTAGCATTTGCGAGTATTTGCAAAACATCTTAATATTTCAAGTTCAACTCTGAGACGGCGGAGAAGGACATCGAGTTTGGTATGAAATATATGTCGCACTAGTAACCACAGATAGTATAGTGTCTCATGATACCCAATTACACAGTCTTCGAAACGAAAATTAGACTGTATAAAGCGGGTTTATCAATGAAACAAGAGCGAACAACTCTATTAGGTTTGTTCTCAACTGGTATTGTGGTTATATGGTCAATACACACCCTGAAAACAACCTTCAATCTAATGAAGACTGCCGTGTGGGCGAATATAACATAAAAAGTTGAAAAATATAATGTATACATACATAAAACAAATAATTTTCACACATACAATACTATATACAGATGTACAATTGAAAACATAACAGTATGTATTTGTTGATCAACATAATCAGCATGTTAATATAGATGTTCATTTCTTGTTTTAAAAGCATGATAAATAAAAGATCCCAATTTTTTCAAAAGTCTAGAGTTATGCGTATTTATTAATTCTACCAATTTTAACATACTAGGTCTGCGATAGTAATAGTTAGGAATATATTTTCTTCTTAATTCTGTATACAAAGGGCATTCTATTATAAAATGAAATTCATCTTCTACAACTTGACAAATAGTACATTTACGTTCATTAACTGGTATTCTACGTGGTCTTACCCATCTACCTGCTTCTATTTGGAGACGATGAGATGAAACTCGTAACTTACTTAAAGCATGAGAAATTTTAGTCACATTAAGAACATTTAAGTATGGTTGAAATTGAAATGAAGCTATTGATCTGTAAAAAAAACTGCACGTGACGATTCTTCTAACCTGGAATGCCAATTTTGAACAAAATTATCATTTAATCGTTGTTTTATTGACCGCATAAAAATATCATAATCCCCCACCCCCTGATTAACCCAGACCTCATAATATCCTAATGTCATAAATAAGTTTTTGACTAAAGATGCCCAGTTAACCTTTGTTGGTAAATTTTCTATGTCCCTTAGCATCAGTTCATATATTATCCTAATATATTTATCATTGCGAGCTGTTACTATTTTGAACCAATATTTTATAATGATAAAATAGCGTTTGGTTTGATATGCAGTTCGACCCAGTTCACCATAAATAAAATCATTTTGCGCATTCTTTTTGACTCCTAATATGTTTTTACAGAAAGACAAATGCACTCGTTCTATCGCATTTGCTTGCCCAAAACCCCAAACTTCACAAGAGTAATTCAATATAGGCGTTACTAATTTATCAAAAAGATCTAATTTATGTTTAGGAGAAATATATGTAAATTTATGTAAATATTTATTCATTTTAAAAATTGCTTTTTGTGCCTGTCCAGCCAATGTACTTTGTGCTCCGGAAAAAGAACCCCCTGGTGTAAAAACTATTCCAAGATATTTAAACTCACTTACTATTTCTAACACTTCCCCATTATAGTAGAAATTCATTTCTTGAGGTAACACTCCCCCATTTCGGAATACAATTACTTTTGTTTTTGAAATGTAAATCGTTAGTTTCCACCTATTACAATATTCTAACAATAAGTCTAAACTATTCTGTAGTTGTTCTTTGGTATTAGCAAAAATAACTATGTCATCCGCATACAGCAACATAAAAATCTTTAGCATATCTGTATCTATCCCTGTGTAAAGTTAACATTTAACTCATCAAAAATAATTTCAAATTCATTATTTTCATATCGTTCATTAAAAAAGAGTACATCTTCGTCAGGTGTATAAAAAGGGTTTTCAGGATTGTTTATTGCTCGAAAATACTGTTCGAATGCAGACAAAGGAATGTTCGACGACTTTACTCCTGCAGATTCCTTAAGCAAATTCCAATAAAGTTTGGCATTTTTAAACCTTGCATTTTCTAAGCGCATTGTTTTCTGTTTGTCATACTCATACCTTGCTTTACGTAATACATTTTTGTAGTCAGATCGTGCTTGAATCATATTAATCCTGTTATTGTTTGTTTTGTTTTCCCTATACTTATTAAGCATTTCATAAAAGTAAAAACGCTTGTCATGACATACATCATTAAACCAGGGCGCATCGTTTTTATACGTAAAAATGGTCGTTTTTCCACTGACCATTTTTTTCTTAAACAACGGTGCTGCTACAGAATCAATAATACATGCAAAATCAGATACACGCTGCTCTACGTCAATACCATTAGAGCAAGCTGATATGTTAGAGTTTAATGTTGCTAATCTATCACCAAAATCATCCTGCTGTAATGTCTGTAAAAATTCTGCTTTTCGCTCCGCGCTCCATTTATATTTAAAGCCGACTGACTCATAATCATCATTTTGCCTATCCTCATTCTCAACTGCTAATTCTAAGGAAAAATGAACAAGACAATGATCGCTCATGATATTCGGATTTTGCACATCAAACGTTTTAACAAGCGAAAACAAAGATTGCGAAGATAGTACGTAATCAACTAGGCTGCTTCCCCTACGCCCTACAAACGTGTACTTTCCCACCCCTTTGTCGTTCCCCACCCTCCCATTCATAATTCGTAGACCAGTTTGCTTGCAAAGATCAAGTAAAAGATGTCCGTTACTATTTGAATGACCCTCATCCTCCGAAAACCGAGGTAGTTGTGTATCGGATACATAATCGTCAGGCAAGACCGATATATGCACTGTATCGTCATCAGTCACGAAATCTGGATAATTCGATGTTCGGCTATTAAAATCGCCACATAGTAAAAAATTACAACTTTCATTAAATTTGTTTTCAAGAAAAACTACCGAGTCCAACAATCTATCAAATATGTTTGTTTCTGACATTGACTGTCTACTGCTTCCATCTGGGATCACATAACATAGGCCTATAAGTAAATTATTTTCAGAACAACATAGAGATTTATCGATTTTGATCCATATGATATCGTCTTGACTTGTAAATACTAACGTATCTTTAGAGACATACTTATTTCTAATGTACACAATAATTCCACCAGAACAGCGTTTACTGCCTTTCTTAATTTCATTACGATGCAATGCATATGCTTCAAAATTATTGACATGTATATCAGAGAAATCATTTGTCCATGTTTCAGTTAATAGAACAATATCACTAGATTTAAATATATTACGGAATTCTTCACTTTTCAGTTTATTTGTTCGTTTTGTGCTTAAACCCTGTACATTTAATAAAGAAAATCTCAAAGGCACCTTCTCCTGTGAAACAGGAGAAGGTGAAACTGTGAAACTGCAATGACAGTTTTTGGGTCACTCGCACTTGTGTTGCTATTTTTGTCTGTCACAGGCGTGGGCGTGCGTGAAATTGATTGTCCTGTGTTATTGTCTTTTTTGGCACGTGACTTGCTGTTTTTAGAACCCGTGTTTCCCGTTTTATTCGCCTTCGATGTCGACCTCGATGTTGACTTCGAGGATGGTCGTCTAGAACCTCTTTCTAATGGACGTGATATACGATCGGAACCCGGGGGTAAGTTATTTGGTGTAGTTTGTAATGTGTCACCAGAATCAGTATGATCATATGGTCTAAATATAGCTGGTTGTGATGAGCTACGCGGAGGAATATTTGCCACCTTTGTCTGATTGTGTTGTTGTTGTGAGCTCTGTTCAGTTGCGTCACTTGTCGATGGGCGGGGCGTCGTATTGTTTACATCGCTCACTGTTTGGTCCATGTCAATATCACGTGAGTCGTGTGACTCGTTATGTTCATTCAACCTGTCGTGCGTGACAGGAGTATTACTACGAGTTGTACTACGCGTAGTATATTCATTCATAACCTAAGCAGAAACACAAACTGGTATGTTCATCAAAACTGTCTTGGCAGTGATCACTTCCCTATTGTATCTAAATATAACTGTTTCTTTAAAACTGTACTTCAGAACACCATACCTAAATGGAAGATAAGTAAGGCTAACTGGACCCTTTTTGGCAGCTTAACTAATAATATTGACATTGACTTCGACGGCTGTAGCATCGATGAATGCGATGCGCAGTTCGTCGAAGAAATTGTCAATGCATGCAATAAGTCAATTCCCAAAACCAAACCCATTAACAATAAGAGCAGACATTTACCTTGGTGGGACAGCGCTTGTATGGAGGCCGTTAAAGCAAAGCGACGTGCATACAAGCTCTGGACCAGACACAAAACAGATCACTATAAGGAACTTTATAAGACAGCAAGGGCAAATAGTAAGGTTGTTTTAGATAATGCAAAGAAGACCAAGTTTAGAGAACTCATCTCTAAACTCACCCATAACACCAACAGTAAGGACGTTTGGCAGATCATATCCAAATTTAATGGCAAACCTTTTAAACCAGTAGAGGTCATTCAGCAAGATAATGTAAGGTACCATGAAAATAAGGATAAGGCAAATGTTTTGGCAAACCACTATCAGAAGACCAGTAGCAATGACCTCCTCCAACCTGAATTTAAGGAAAAGAAAAGGGAAGTAGAACCTGCCATAGATGAAACAGTAAACGAGAGCATATCCACAGGCAATGACGAACCATATAATGCACTCTTCACAATAAACGAACTCAACACAGCACTTAATAAGAAAAAGAGCACAGCACCAGGCGCAGACACAATACACTATGACATGTTAAAAAACCTAACTGACACAGGCAAATCACAACTTCTAACACTAATTAACAAATCATGGACAGAAGGTAAACTACCAGACCAATGGAAACTAGGCACAATCATACCACTACTCAAACCAAACAAACCAGTACATGAGCCAGGATCTTACAGACCAATATCACTGACATCAGCTGTTTGTAAAATAATGGAAACCATGATAGCTAACAGACTGACAAGTCACATAGAAAATAATAACCTTCTTGCACCCACTCAATCAGGCTTTAGGAAAAACAGATCTACCCTTGATCAGATCATTCGGTTACAATCAGCCATACTTAAGGCTAAGATGGAAAATAGGGAACTTCTATGTATATTTCTTGATCTTGAAAAAGCTTTTGATCTCATGTGGACTAAGGGGGTACTAGCACAGCTAGTAAAGTTTAACATCAAGGGTAGAATTTTAGGCTGGGTGCAAGATTTTCTAAAAGACAGGAAAATTCAAGTAAGGGTAGGAAGTGACTTGTCAGATGTTAGACTCTTAGATAACGGTTCACCACAGGGCAGCGTATTGAGCCCAATACTTTTTAACATACTTGCCAATACGCAATATGAGGTACTTAAGGAACTCTTTGCAGAGCTGTCCCAGTACGCCGATGACTCAGCGGTCTGGAAAACGGCCAAGAGTGTGAAGCGACTGGTCCAACTTCTGCAAAGAATTTTAAACATTATTAAAGAATGGGCAGAAGCACTAGGCATCAAGATATCAGCGGGTAAAAC
Organism: Rugalucina vietnamica; assembly: GCA_964017185.1. NCBI lineage: Eukaryota > Metazoa > Mollusca > Bivalvia > Lucinida > Lucinidae > Rugalucina > Rugalucina vietnamica. The sequence continues at coordinate 44,323,139 of OZ024876.1, forward strand.
AGAGGTGGTACTTTACAACAGCAATCTAAGGGATAACATACCCAAACTTAAGATAGGGAACCAGGAACTAGAGTACAAGACCCAGGGCAAATTCCTAGGTCTCACATTTGATAACAGGCTTCATTGGGTCAAACACATTGACCAGTTAGTCCTCCGATGTAAGAAAGATCTCAATCTCATGAGGTATTTATCAGGAACTAAGTTTGGGGCAGATAAGTTAACTCTTATGACGATCTACAAAACACTTATTAGGAGTAAGTTAGACTATGGGTGACTATGGGTGTCAGGCGTATGCGTCAGCATCCAAATCCCAATTAGCACGATTAGATCGTATTCAGTCAGCAGCACTTAGGATAGTCACAGGGGCATACAGGTCAACTTCCATTACCGACCTACAAGTAGAATGTTGCGTCCCTCCTCTTGAATTAAGGAGAGAGGAACTCATTCTCAAATACTGGGCTAGGTCATCAGCCAACGGTCCAAACCTACCGTTGAACGACCTATACGGGCATTCAATATACGAGACAGCAAGGCATAAGTTGGGGGGCAAAATACCATTTGTAATGCAGGTACAGGATCTTAAAACTAAGTATCATCTAGAAGACATTGAGGTACAAGAACCAGTGTACGCACAAACCTTTGCTCTGGAGGGTATTGACCCTAGAGAAACTCTCAAATCAACTATAAACAAAAAATCTGATACTATCGCAGCTATAGAAGGCAAGGTAACCAATCTCATTAGTAGCAGTTATCATGACCATCTTCACATATTCACAGACGGCAGTAAAGACACTGATAAGAGAATAGTAGGATGCGCATTTGTAATTCCAGAACTTAAGATTACCAGGAGCTTTAAGCTAGGGGGGGACCTCTCCATCTTTTCGGCAGAACTCGTAGCTATCATTGAAGCTTTAAAATGGGTTAAGGAAAACAAACCAGATAAGGTTGTAATTCTGACAGATTCTCTCAGTTCGATTAGGGCATTAAAATCGGGGAACAGCAACTCTAGGCCTGACCTAATTCTTCAGGTCAACACACTTGTCGATGCAATAGTAAGGGAAAATGTAATCTTAAATATGGACTGGTGTCCATCTCACTGTAACATAGTAGGGAATGACCTAGCCGATGAAGCAGCGAAGACTGGGTCAACACATGGGAGGGAACTCAACATTAAAATGAGCAAAACCGAGGCATATAGTCGTATTAAGAGGGTTATTAAGGATCAATGGGCAAAGAAATGGAGGGAGCATAAGCATGGGTTCAGATGGGATTTAGACAATAATTTACCTACGAAATTAATCCAATATAGTGATGAAAGGCAATTAGACAGGGTATACACTAGACTCAGATTAGGGCGTAATGGCTTAAGATTTAATAACCAGACACATAGCGAAATGGACCCTATGTGCCCACACTGTGATGAAATAGAGGATACAGACCACTATTTCCTTAGATGTCACATGCACATAGACCATAGGATAGTCATGTTCAACAGTATTAAGGATAACATTTTAGATATAGGGGAGATAACAGTTAAAACACTTCTTAATCCCAGTCATGCTCACTCAGAAATTATCAGAGGTGCCGTTTTTCAGTACATTAAGGACACAGAATACATGTCGCGCATCTAAGGTTATATAGGATACAGAGATACAGATGTATGAATGTAGAAGAGGGCAATCTTTGCAGGCCAATCCTTCTCTTTCATGTTAGGTTTTTCACATTAACAGTTCTCTGCTTTAGTCGTGCGTGATACGATTATTTTGTATAAGCAGATGCCCAGGGCCATTTTTTACCATCTCACTTAAGGTACTAGGTCATCATCATTCATTTTTCTTCAGTTACATACTTAGCCCGCTCTATTATGCTGTACCACCTGCCATTATGTATTGTATCTTTAACACTCCGAGTTAGTGGTTTTAACCGCTCTCTCAACCTAAACTGTGAGGATCTGGCAAGGATAGATAAGGGTTCGCACAGAGGCTGATTAGAGACCCATATCGCCAAGTACAGATGGTATACCATTGCACCACGGTATAGCTCCGGTTTATACATGAATCTCACTCCGTAAGTGGAGGAGGGAATACCAGTGCATGTTGCATCGATAACGCGGGGCTGGGGGGCGGCTTCTCTTAAATGAGTCTGGTGTCACCTCGGAGCGCGGGATCGACAATACGTGCACCCCCCCTTCGCTGCGGAAGTGTTATTCCTTTTTTTTTTTTTTTTTTTTTTTTTTTTTTTTTTTTTTTTTTTTTTTTTTACGCACAAGTTACATAGTTACATGTACAAGATGCAACACTTATATAAATATTATTTCATATCATAATATACATCTTTATTTTTCCCTCGGTCTTTATTTTCCCATCCATTTGCTTTTGCCTACCTATTGTATAGCAATTCTGGGGAGTAGGAGGTGTCTACGGACCGACTTGGTACTGGCTGCAATGTGGTATGCACTGCCAGTACCAGGATATTCGCTCCCTGGTACCACAGAGTACGTTTGTTTGTTTGTTTTAGTTTTTACTCTTTTCTGTTCATTTTTAAAACAGGGCAATCCCAGAGTAAAGGGCGGGAAGGCCCTGGGCTGTATATATAAAGGGTTATGGACTCTGGGAATGGAGAAAGGGAGTGCGGTGCACCGGCGGGAAGAACTCGGCAGTCGTACGGACACAACCTACCTTCGTTTTGTTTTTTTACGTACTGCGGTACGTCGATTGGATACTGGCTGCCTTTTACTAGCGCACTGGCCCCGCGGTGTTCGTACGAAGGCTGGGCTGTTCTCTCTGGTGGGCACTTCCGGACTCCATGTTAAAGACATTAAGGCTGTATGATAGTATGCTTGTATGAGAGTATATAGATATGTATGATAGAGAACGTATGGGAGATGTTTTGTTGCCTATGTAAACCATGTGAGTGTATATATCAGAAACCTTATCACCATTTTCCCCTAAAAACATTATACCCACAAAAAAACTAATAAAATTCAAAAATATCACGTCACCTGGATGTAAGAAGAAGGAGAAGATATTAACTGATTAAGGGCACAGCACTTTACTTCATCCTTTCAACCTTACTCTGTCCATCTGACTATGTATATATTGGCCCACACATACCATGTACCATGTAATCACCTTAATCTTGTACCTTCTTCCCATGCCAACGGCCGGGGATAGTAATTCCGTCTGGTTAAAGCATGCACAGGAGTGGCTGTTACTAAACTGGGACCCTTGCTATCTCCGACCAATGGTTATGGGGTAGATATATTGTATAATTCTGTCTTAATATGTTTTCAGCTCTTTGCTTTTCAGATAGGCCCACCCAAACCATGGTCAATGTCAATATATAAAAATGACATTAGTAACTTATTTATTTATTTTTTACACACGATTGGTTACGAACTACGACTTAGATTGGATTACGATAACTCACAATGCCCCCTGATTGGAACTACCCTAAGGAATGTCGCGACCCACCCAATCCACAACCAAAAATACCCTTTCACAAACCAAAAACATATATATGGTACAGCAGCTTCATAAAACTACTTTGGTAACTCCACTCTGTACCATGACATATTTCGAACTCTTTAGGCCGCGGGTATCAAAATTCAAAATAAAGATGATACGGATGTTCAGCCCCTATATTATATAAGAACATCCTATCATCAGCCACTAGTAGGACAATGCACCCCCGTCTCTACTGGTAAAACGTCCAGCCCGCTTAAGGTTTCTCCGGCTTGCATCACAGATACCACTCCTGCTCCTCCTCACAGAAACTCATCGCTCAGCCGCAAGCGCACGCCCGATACCACCTGTCCACATGGATTGCAGCGTCCGTAGCTGTTTAATCATGTGCAGTTCCAAACTAGGTCATTTCACCGATCTAGCATAGCCATTAAGCGCGGCCCTAATAGAGAGCAACATGATTGGATATATCATTTGACCTACATTTGCTCTCGAGCAAGATAGCGAAATCAACGATTTGCAGCCGAATTGGCACCGATTTCCTATCTACTTTTCTGCTCACTTTTCGACCATGGCGTTCAAAATTCCAAAAAGAAGTGCTCCTTCCATTTTACCGGTTTGACTTGCATTATCAGTATACGTTGGGCACAGGCGAACAGCGCGATTTGCATTTTGCTGTCACCGCCACGATTTGCAGCCCAGGAGCACTTAACCTTCGTCCTTGTGGTGGAATCTTGGATTAAGTCCGTTCAGCCCGGCATGACGAAAAACTGCCACTTTTTACTACTACTACTACTACTATATTCATTCATACCCGGTAACTGTTCATTGTCTCTATGTCGGGATTCTTCAAAAGTAGCACTGGTCGGGATGTAAGAAAGTTTATCAATATGATCAAAGTCTACAATTCTACTGCTACGCATGGCTTCATTCCAGTCGGGGAATTCGTCCATGACCACTTTTCCATTGACAATTAACTTCGCAGGATATACTATCTGGGCTTTTGCACTGGGCTGCCTAGACTTAATCGACTTGAGTTCATCCCAGAGTTTTTTACGTGCGTCGTTTATTTCTTTCGGCAAGTCATACCCTACACTAAATGGAGTATTGCGAAGCACATGCGCACGTTCCATTATTGCCTGCGTGTCACAGAAGTCTCTAAAGTTGACTATGATGGGCCTCCGTGGGTTTCTGATACCAATTTTACGTGGCCCCAATCTGTGTGCTCTAGCCAGGTACATTCTACTGGGATCCAGGTTGAGGAGGTTTGGGTCAGCTAGAAAATTTCTGATGATATTGAAACAGTTTTCATTCTGTGACTCGAGAAATCCCCAAAATATCAAGTTGTTACGCCTTGATCTAGCTTCAAGGTCGATTGATTTATGGGCCACTGTTTTGAGTACTGAGGAATGTGAGTTTGTTACGTCTATGACTTGGCCCAGTTTTTCATTCATGGCAACAAAGGAATTTTGAAAAGAGCTCATACCTCGATTCGTAATGTCCTGACCGATGCGAATTTCCTGAATTTCACTAAACATCATTAGCATCCTATCTTCATTTGAACTGTTCATAAATAACTCCCGATTTATCACTTTCTCATTTTCATCAGAACTTTCATTTCTTTTCCTTCGTTTTGACCTCGATCGTACTGTCTCAAAATCGCCCTCGGCCGCCATGTTGCCCGCCATGTTGCCCATTGCCCAAAATCTGTTGTTGTATGAGCCCAAATTTTGACTATTTTGCCACATATTGTCACCAAGATTATCACATATTCCGTTTAATCAATGTTTGAGAATATATTTGAACTATAATACAGCACTCTTTAAGTCCAGGATACCACTTAATTCAAGCAAAATTACAGAGCTGCATTCACGCGTCGACTGTACTGAGCGCCATTTTTTTTTTTTTTTTTTTTTTTTTTTTAAAGATAAACAAATAAATAATTGCAACTTTTTATGGTGATAAAACACAAAAAGATCCTTGATTATTTTTGTCAGACCGTGTCATACCCAAACTTTTCTAGCACATCAATATATGAGCCGCCTCATGAGAAAACCAACACTGCATATGCGAAACCAAAGGCACAGCTTATCTTCGCAGTAGCTGCGAAGCTGATCAGCGCCTTTGGTTTCGCATCACGGATAGTACAATCATGTATTTTGAAATGCCAAAATTTCCAGCATCTAGCCATAAACTGTGCTTGTACAGCTTTGTTTGTGTCGTACCTTTTCGGAAACCACGTTTTGTTTTCACATGAGGCGGTTCCTATAATAAAAATAAAATATTTTAATACATGACATTTACTTGATCAAAATACTATTCGACATAAATAAATACATATATACAAATAATATATACAAATGTACATGTTTGAAAGGAAATGCGATTGCTGAAGTGTTAAAACGTCGTACCCCGGACCTAGAGCGCCGTTTAAGCTTCGCCAAGTATCGGTAAGCGGCGGACACATTCCTACATGGCTGAACAATTGTTGACTGGGACGTTAACAAAACCAAACGCCTCTCAAGACATACGAGAGTCGCACATTGTCCCTTTAATGGTCAGCCCCGTTTTGCAAACGGTAATGGCCAAAACTGAGAGATCGGTTTGCAGAGAAGTAGTGCCTTTTGGTGTCAATTGGGGACAACATGCGCCTCTCTGTTGAGACATGGTAGAGTGCTTGACCACAATGCTTAACGCTTTTTACCCTCCCTTTGTAAAAAGTTTCATTCAACAAACAGTCCTTGTATCGTTCATGCTGGACAATGCCTGACACGCCTTTCATTGCTGAAACTGAGCCGCAATCTGTCTTTATAGAATAACACTTTGAAGACAAAACCACAGCTTCCAAACACACTTGATTGGGATGCTGAAGTTTCATCTTCAAAGGTATTTGACCGTTGTCATTTTTCAGAGGGTGCCCATCTTCCAGACCCGAAAAGTCAAATTTGTCGCTATGTTCCCTAAGAACAGACTCAACTGTTGCCCCGCTTTCAGGGTCACCTTCTATATGTACCAGGAAGGAATCAGTGTCAGACATTATGAGTCTGACATTAAAGTCTTTAAAGCCTTCAAGGAGCGTACTGTAAAAGAACTCGTACATGCACTTTTTGGCCAACTCGAGGACGCTGTATCCAACAGCTATAGGTTTATTAAGTTTCACCTTCTCTTTATACAGTTGTACGGCCGCTAAGTTAGACCCGAACAACCGTATAGCCTGAAAAGAGGGTTTGTTGACCAACCGACGGAGCTGGGCAGCTGATCCGACCATTTTTACATTTATTCTTTGTTTTACATTCTCAATGCTTTTGTAAAGCATTTTGTCAAACTCATTGGTTGCATTGCGTCTCTTGTCCGTTGTAAACTTCATGAAGTCATGCAACCAAAGAGACTGACAAAATGAAAGAACCTTGTGCACGCGCTCCAGTACTACTCCGTTGCTAATATAACACTTCAAAGTAGAGTAGTGTACTGTGTAGCGTTTCTTGTCTTTCAATGTGAGACACAGCTTCTTTGTCGGCCGCAGTTTGATGTTGCACGTGGCAGCCAGCTGTCTGGTGTATTCCGACACGTCTGCTTCTCCGATTTCTATGTTCTCCGGGCACATGGGAAACTGGTCGAAGAGGTCGTGTTTGTCCTAAAACGGTATTGACATGATCGCTTTAGCAAAATGAGTTAATGATAAAACGGTCTTACAGTTAAATCGTCTAAAATGCATAGAAGGAAGAATGCTATGAAGTTAACAGACAAAAATCAATAATTGAATTATCGCTTATTCTGTCGACAAAACTTAGTGTTGCTTTATAACGTCAAAGAAACGGCAATATGGTAACCGTGTATACTGTATAGATACAATATAACCTTACCGCTGGAATGTGTAAGTCCACAACGAAGATGTAACCCTTATCTGCGTCATCCGGGATACTCATGACGTCCAGACGCTCAATCTCGTGACTGGATAGCCACCGGAAACCATATGTTGGAAGGGGCATGCTACCCATGATCCCAGCATATAAACTAAAACAACAACAACAACAACAACAACAATAATAATAATAATAATAATGATGATGATGATGATGATAATTTCAAGATCATATAACTACAAAACATTTTGTGTGAAAAATCATTCTAAATACCTTTTCTTAAACAGAGTGTATCAGTATGCGTAATATGTTCTGAAATGCATTTCCAAATTTTTGAGCCAGAATAGGACAGAGTGTTTCTGAACTGCTTTGTGTTTGGCTTAGGTATATATTGGAGGTTATCAGAAGTTGACCTTAAGTTTATTTAAGTATTGCATTACCTATTGAAATCCAGGAACAACAGATGACTGGTGCTTTTTGTTGGGTCGTAATGGCCATCAGGCATATGTCTGTTGTTTGCCTGCACTAATCTGGGTGTACCAACAACTGTGCAACCACCTGAAAGTAAGTACTAGAAAATGGAAATCGGAGAAGACGAAATTTTTATTCTATCACCATTAATTAGACAGAAGTTAAACAATTGATATTGAAGGTATAGGCCTACACCATATTAAGTTGATTTAGTTTTCTACTGAAATATTGACAGTATATTACATGATTCATTTCATTATTATTTTTACAGAAGGGGTACGGCCTCACCCCACAACCTTGTCTTAAACCAATGTTGACAAACATTTCTCCAAAACTTTTATTTACCTCTTATTCCATTTAGGATCACGCTATGGGTTTCCTCGCAGGTCAGCAGTTCGAGAGTGACGTCAGACTGGAAGAGACAATCGTCCCAGCAGAACCCCGGTAGGCTGTAATACTGGGCCACATCCAGGAAGTAGTCCTTAAGCATGACGTCACGGAAATTCTCCAAGACGTCAGCGAAAAGGAGGCTTCAGTAGAAACGCCAAGCTAGGGAGTAGTAATATTTTTAAAAGCATAGCAACCAAAAAACGTTCGAAATCTAGCTGATTCAAAATGAATCGACGATCAGTACCCTAATTTAACCCGTTCGTACACGATAAAAACACAAACAATCTTAACCAAACTCGCAGCCCATTTTGACAACAGCTAGATCCGCCTCATTATTGTACAAACTACACATACTGTGTATTGTAAAAATGTAAACAGACGTTTCTCGCTACGCGATCGGCGCTGCCGATACACACCCAATTTGAATCGTTTATTTCAGGAATATAAGACTTTCTCCAGCTTTGGCACCTATGCCAGACAAAAATTTGGAATTTCTTCTTTGCATTCAGGCTGTATCATCAAAATCTGTGATGACACGTTGTGGCTTTGCAAAATAATTTTTGGGGACTGAAAATCATTGGAGACAAGATGGCGGCTTCTTGACAAGAATGCAGTGGCTTATGACACTTTAAAAATGGTGCTTACATTGCAAGAAATCAAAATCAAATCTTTACCAGTACATTTATCATAAGCAAAAATAGTGCAGAAACCAGTTTTTATATTAGAAAAAGGTGACACCTTTTATTTATTTCAGAAAATCACACAGTGTCTCTGAAATGCAACCAAAAAACTGTGTGACAGCCTGCCTAGGCTGATTTTAAATTGCTAATATTAGGAATACAAGACTTTCTCCAGCTTTGGCACCTCTGCCAGACAAAAATTTGGAATTTCTTCTTTGTATTCAGGCTTTTTCATCAAAATCTGTGATGACACGATGTGGCTTTGCAAAATAACTTTTGGGGACTGAAAATCATTGGAGACAAGATGGCGGCTTCCTGACAAGAATGCAGTGGCTTATGACACTTTATAAATGGTGCTTAAATTGCAAGAAATCAAAATCAAATCTTTACCAATACATTTATCAAAAGCAAAAATAGTGCAGAAACCAGTTTTTATATAAGAATAAGGTGACACCTTTTATTTATTTCAGAAAATCACACATTGTCTCTGAAATGCAACCAAAAAACTGTGTGACAGCCTGCCTAGGCTGATTTTAAATTGCTAATATCAGGAATATAAGACATTCTCCAACTTTGGCACCTATGCCAGACAAAAATTTGGAATTTCCTCTTTGTATTCAGGCTTTTTCATCAAAATCTGTGATGACACATTGTGGCTTTGCAAAAAAAAACTTTCAAGGACTGGAGAAAAAATGGTGGCTTTTTAACAACATGACACTTTATGAAAATTGCTTCAAATCAAAAGCAAATCTTCACCAAAATATTTATTCTAGGCAATAAAAAATGTAGAAGCAAGTTCTTATTTTAGAATGTGATGACATTTTTTTTTTCTTCAGAAAAGGAAACTTTCTGTTCTCTTTAAAAGGCAACCAAAATCAGAGCACAGGCGCTTGAAGTTATGGCCATAAATCATAAAAATAATGCTTAAAATAAGTGTCTACATGTACATAGCAATACCGTATTGCTATGTAGACACTATTGTTTTTGGGCATATTTTAATGATTTATGGCCATAACTTCAAGCGCCTGTGATCAGAGTGACAGCTTGCCAGGTTTATTTCAGGAATATAAGACTTTCTCCAGTTTTGGCACATGTGCCAGACAAAAATTTGGGATTTCTCCTTTGTATTCAGGCTTTATCATCAAAATCCGAGATGACACGTTGCGGCTTTGCAAAAAACTTTTGGAGACTGTAAATTCTTGGAGACAAAATGACGGCTTCATGGAAAAGATTCTGGCTTATAAATGACACTTGAAAAAAAATCACAAGCAAGTCTTTTCCAATACATTCAGAGTTCTAAACAACTGGAAACATTTAGAAGCGAGCTGTTCTCTTAAAATATAATGACAGAATTTATTTATTTCAGAAAATATTACTTTCTAGCATCAAATTAACAGAAAACTAAAAAATAAAACAAAAATAATCTGTAGAATGGGTTCAATCTGAATCTTTTTTTTTTTTTTTTTTTTTTTTTTTTTTTTAGGAATATAAGACTTTCTCCAGTTTTGACACCCATGCTGGGCAAAAGTTCGAAAATCTTTTTCATATTCACACTTTATCATTAAGATCCGAGGTAACATGTCACAGCTTTGTAAAATCTTTTTCGGGTGTAAATCCTAGAAACAAAATGGCAGCTTCGTCTGCATAACTGTTTCGGAGAATTAAATGTCATTAAAATTGTAGATGGACAAAGAGACAACAGATCACGGGTATACAATAAGCTCATCATGTGAGCCTAAAGGCTTAGGTGAGCTAACAAAGAGGCCCAGCCAATGTATTCATTGTGTACCCCATTACCATGTGGATTTTCTTTAAAATAAAATTGTCTGTTGGAACTTCTGATATACATATAACATGCATTGGTTCCTTGCCATTGCTTACTTTTTTATATACATTTGTTTTTGTCCCACCCACTAGGGCTGTGATTAGTGAGAAGGCACTTAATGCTTGCCAAGAGTGTTGCTGACCGACTAAGTAGCTTAGTGGTTAAATCAACCCACAAAGGAATGTTATAGAAGTAAAACAGCCCTGCAACATATAAACCAGAAATTTTTCTCGGTAGAAGTAACATAATCATAGCTGTTTACTGGGATGTCTCAACATGATGATGGCATTTTCTGGGACATTTAGACACAAAACAAACAAAAACATTCTACCGTTTTGTTCTAATTAGCGCACTGTGTGCTTAATTTTTCAAAATAACTTAAAGTTATGGTTACAAAATATTGTTCTAATTAGCGCACACTAGGAACGACCAGAACACATAAATTGATGAAAAAGTCCTGTCGAAAATAACATTGACGATGTCATTTAAAGTGTACCAGTCATTACAAAATAACGTTTGATCATTTTAGGTTATGCTTTAATGTCATTAATAAAATATAAATGTGTAAAATTGCGGTAAAATATAAATATGCTAGTAGAGCAGTGTGCGCTTACACACATATTTTTCGGAAACGGAGAGGGTGTGCGCTTATTGGAGCATGTGCGGTTATTAGAACGAATACGGTAAATCTAAAATATCAAGGCTTGAAAAAGGTAAAAGTATTAAAGCCATGTGAATGATGATGAAATGGCACAATCAGAACAAAAGTCTCACTCCAAAAACAGAGATGGGAAAATGAATCAAACACCATTTCCTTGTACATGTAGCGCTGTATTATAACTTAGAAAGAATTAAAAGACACAGATGTAATGTTTAAAAATCATCCTGAATGCATTACATGAACACAGTAAATACTTTTCATTTTCTTGCCTCATCTGTCCATAAAACATCACTGTCATGCTATTGACAGATAATCTGCTAGAGAACTGAGATGTCTTTCACAGAGTCCACAACTGACTGAGAATCCGCTGTTTAATCCTACATGTAATCTTAGTACACTAAAAGTAGTTGTGTACATTGTGGGCATGTAATCTTTGACCTTTCAACATCCAGCCACGAATTTCCTCACCATTGTTTATTATAACATTAATCCTGGCAGGTCACAATTTTACTGTCTTTCACAGATTTGGTCATTAAAATCATGTACTTTAGATTCCACTTGATATTTTTTCTCTGTCCTGCATGGCACAAGATTCTGAAAAATAATATAGATGCATGGTGGTTATAATACATATAACATTTCTCTGTTAGGTACATGCATTTATGACTGCTGTTTAATTTAAATGAGATGTGTCATGATAAAACCAACATTTTGCATATGCAAAAACAAAGGCGCAGACCAGCTTCGTAGTAATTGCGAAGCTGATCAGCCCCTTTAATAATAGTACACTTCCTCTGCTTTCTAAAATTAAAAAATTTCCAGCCTATAGCCATCTTCTGTGCTTGTACAGCTCGGTTTGTGTTGGATGTGTTAAAAAGCCACATTGTTGGTTTTCTTATAACATGGCTCGATTATATTAAAAAAATGTGAAATTGAAGGGTAGATCAGCTGCACCACCAGAAGATGTGCAACTTCAATTTGCAAAGCATCCAGAGACAATCAACACTACTTAGTGCAACCAAGGCGGATAATCCATGGTGGGATACTCTGGACTTTTGCATCTATAGGCTGGGCCCCAGCATTTGTTTCTGAGTGGGGGTGGGGCACTGAAAGCTGAAAAGTCATAATCCCCACACTTCCCCATAGGTGGGGGAGCAGTGGTTACAAATGACTGGTGCAGAGCAAGGGAAGTAACCATTTTCCTTGAAAATAAGTCAGACTTTGGTTACTTTTCTTTGAAATGCACCAAATCAAAACAAAATTGAAAAGTATACCCAAGTTCCAAAAACTTAAAATTACAAAGATTTGCTAGAGTTTCAATTTCGTCCAACTTTAAGGTTGTTTGATTACAGAAGATCAGAGACAATAGAGGCAACAGAGAACAACCAACACAGATAAAATCAATTTTCATACGACATCAGGTTTTAATAACTGCATTTATCATATGACGTCGCTGTTTTCCAGTGGATAACGTCATTTCATAAAAATCATATGACCACACATGTATTAACACTTTTGCGGGAATACGTAACGTCATTGACCACGTCCGTAACAACAATGTAAATTTTAATTGAAAATATGTCCAATTCGAAGGCGATAAAATCCTATTTTAAAAAGTCATATGATAAAACGAATCTTACACTCGCCGAAGGCTCGTTTAATAAATTTCATATGAAATGACCACTCGTGTAAGATCCTCTATGTATAGATACCTGGCTGGGAACAACTTTTTATGGATCAAAATGATCTTTTGATAGTTGTTCCCAAAACGAAGCTGTGACTGTGTTTATGCAGACTTCTGTGACTGTTAATATTTATTTCATCCGTGTTAATTGTTCAATTGTTCTCAGTCGCAGTAGTTGTCTCTGGACGGGGGAGGGGATACCATGGGTATGCATATTAAATAGGGGGCATATGAGCCGCAACATGAGAAAAACTGGTCCTCGGGAGTACTGACACAAACTGGCCTGTACAGTCACAGAAGCTAGAAGCTCGGAAACATGAATAAGAAGAGCAATCGTTCTATGCATGTTGCAAAAACAAAGGCACTGATCAGTTGTGCAGTTACTGTACAGATGATCTGAGACTTTGTTCTCGCACATATTGCAAAATTCTAATTTTTCTCATGACACGGCTCAAATAGATATGGCAAAGTAAGAGAAAACATTCCAGACTGCAATACTACATGGGAAATGGCAATGATTGTTTTTCTCAGTTTTACGCCCCTTTCAAGATTATTTCAGCTCATGAGTCTGGCTAATCAGTAGGTGGGGCAAAAATGAAAGAACCACCTGGCACGTACGTCCACAAGCAGTGTTAGAAATAAGACCTGGGAAGCAACTTGTCCAGGGGGCAACCTGCAATCAAGCTGAACTTGCCCCCCATGGTTTGAACTTGCCCCCATAGAAACGTCATATAAATGTTACTGAATGAAGATTAATTATCATGTTTATGCATGAATTCAAAGGTACAGTCCAACTGTCATTGCTTTGAATTTGTATTTTAGCTCATCTAAGAATGATGAGATTAAACACTTCTTGGAAAATTTCAGGTTGTCCTGGGGGCAACCTTTCAGTAAGATCAGGTTGCCCCCACCAAATTTGACCTGTGACGGGCAAGTGGGCAACTGCTTATTTCTAACCCTGACAAGCAAACTTGTGCCCTGATTGGGCAAACCCGACAAAGCGGTGATGATCAAATGATTAAATGCGGGGATCAAATTCAGCATTCTCAACCACGGGGGCCAATGACCATGATTTTGTCAACTACACTTCCAGAATAGCGGTCCCCAGAAAACACATAATACATGGTCAGTAGGTGTTTAGCGAGTTGCTATGCTGGTAGATGTGCTATCTGTATGTGCAACACGTGACGTATATCAAAGTTCCAAATGGGGGCTACTGCCCCCACACCCCCGTAAAATTCAGAATTTGAGAAAGATTAAAAATGTCAGTCATTCTGGGGACCGCTAAACTGGAATCTGCAGCAGGGGATGCTTGACAATGTCAAATCCACCCCCCACCCCCCCCAAACACACACACACAACCCCGTTTCCAATTACCCGGAATGGGGGGGGGGCATGCATACAAATGACTGGTGCATAATTTACATCTCGAACAAACCTGGTATTTCTTTTCTTGTGGCTGTGGCTAGGGGCTGTCCGTGTAAGTAAATCCACTAGAAGTTAGAATTCATGGTTCTAAGACTGATGTCAATTATTATCCTTCTCTCAATGAAATGGTTTAAAAACAGCAGAACATGCACCAATTTATTTAAATAAAACAGTAATTATACGTTAAATCCACAAAAATCTATTTAATTTCCTTGTTTGCACCATTTAACTGCAAATTACAAAACAAATGACCAGCACATGTTTATATGCTGAAGTTGTCAGCAGCACACGACTGCTGTGTAAATGAAAAATCGATTCCGAAAATATGCCATCAGTCAGATGTCAATTTTACGATTATCAGGTCTTCTCCAGCAATTTTACAAAGCCGTTACACGGAATAGGGTTTAATGAACATATAATGCAAAAATTAGCCGAATCTGCGATGACACGTTGTGGGTTTGCAAAATAACTTAGACCAACTAAATGCGACATAAACACGGAAGTCTTTCACCCCTTTCGGTATTTATTTATATACGTCGCCCCAGTGATTTGTCACGTGACATGTGT
Organism: Rugalucina vietnamica; assembly: GCA_964017185.1. NCBI lineage: Eukaryota > Metazoa > Mollusca > Bivalvia > Lucinida > Lucinidae > Rugalucina > Rugalucina vietnamica. The sequence goes on from OZ024876.1 coordinate 44,338,172, forward strand.
TTCGATTTTGATTTGACAAAAAATCGTAGTTGGCGGATCGAGCTTTGATTTAGTCCGTGTATTATTATTATGCCTTCTTTCAGCGCTGTATTTTAGTGGAAATTTCGACGTCAATTCGGCCGCCATTTTGGTTAGGGACTACTTGACGTCGAGTAACGCTTCAAAATAAAATACAATTACCGCTTTTTCGCTCTTGGCGCTCCTACTGCTTTGTACTGTGAGATGGTGTCGTAAATAATCGTCGACAGTGGTCATTCCATAGAGCCCCCATAGCCGCTCTGCATGCTCGTAGTCTGCTTCACTTATATGCTGGTCTTTGATTCTATCGTAAAATGCGACGATTGCCGGCAAACGTCTTTCACTGAGGCGATCTGCGCTATCAATATAATCGGCACAGAACACATGTTTCCTAACCACTGTCTCAAGCAACTGTTCTGGAACGTATTGTTTTGTGAAACGAAATGTGTCTACACCAGCCTTTTCACGAAGAACTTCGACCAAATCATTTAAGCTTGGTTTTAGAAAACGGCTGAAGTCCAGATATCGTTGTCTGGAAATCGTCACAGACACATAGCTTTCAATCGTCTGTGGGACGACAGAAACTGCGTGGGTTCCATATCGTCCCACTGCTTGCAGAATTAGTCGACTCTCGAACTGGGTTAGGTTTAGTACAAAGACAAGAATGAATTTCTTCTCCTGGATTCTAAGGTTGCATGAGTTATGAGAAAATCCTCTAATGCGGCCCTAGAAAAGAAAAATAACATGATCATACATGTATAAAATTGGTTTACTAGTCACATGAAACAAAAACGTGAAAATGGGACTTGTTTCCATACATTTTCACAGTGCACGATGACTTCAACATTCTATGCGGGGACAACTTTTTCTGTAAGATTATAAATGCAACTGAGACAGAAAACATATAACTGCAACTGCAATTAGTATTTTTTACACCGTCAATTACGATAAAAACCCGGGGATAAAAAGTACACCGTGTCATGTTATTTGTACACATGAGCATTGATTGTAGATGAATATGATAATTACCAACTGAATGAATGATAATTGGTAGATCAAAGTTTTGAAGAGCATTTGGAGTACATTTTGCAAAAAGCATAAATTTAGCAAATCTAAAGCAATGTTCTTTATTTTACAGTACGGTTGTAAATGTTACTCAATGAATGTAATCAACTACTATTAGGGTAATTTGGGGGAAAATGGACCGTGAAACTTGGTTCTATATAAATATCCTTGATCTTTTTATTGGTTCTTAAGTATAAAACAAGACATTTTACGTACACGATTTTTACAGGTTGTTTTATGGAGTTCCATTAATTTAACCTGTCCGAAAACACCAGCTTAGGTATAAATGTAAAAATGATTTCGATGATAAAAGACGGATAGCCAGGGGAATATTGAAATGTTTTTACTTTTTGTCAAACATGAGTTTTGAGAAAAAATATTTGAAGAAAACATCAGGGTGGTCCATATTCCCCAACGGTCCATATTACCCCAAATTACCCTACTTCTACTTACAGAACAATGTGAATGGTCGATCACTTTTTTGTCTCCAGGGAGGAAGGGGTCACGGCACCAGACACAGACGTCATTTGAAGCTTCTAAGTTTCTCAAGCCGTCATCGCACCAAATCATGGGGACAGGGTCAGACAGAATTGAGAAGACTTCTTCTTCTTCGGATGCCATCGCCGACAGGAAGTGATCCATCGTATCAGCCGGAGAAGTGCCGCGATAGTATACAGGCTCTTTGGGGTGGGAATCATCTATGCTGATTCTCATATAAGAATATGCGCACGGGTCTAGGCGCCTTTCTCTCACTTCGTATCCCTCTGTCTCAACGTCATTTGTCAACAAGGGCACAGTATAGCATGAAAAACATGCTACTATGATAAAGCTGACCTTCATACGCTTCCCAAGATTTCTGAATTTTAGCCATTTTTCCTCTTCTCCGGGCATGAAGCATTTCACTGGCTCTTCTTCTTCTTGGAAACATATTTGTGTATGTTCTGAAAGACTGTCAGCTGAATGCTTCACAGAAAGGCATCTTGGACATACAAACACACGCGCTCTCCTCTGTGTCACTTGAGATAACACTAGCCCGCTCATGTTTTTAATGACACAGTAATGAGCACGTCTATTGTCCGCTATAGTCTGGAAATTTTCGACATCGTTGTCAGTATCGACACCGTCAGTTTCGTCCACAGGAGGACATAACAAAAGCAAATTTACATGTTTCTGTCGTTGGAACTGTTTAGACACTTAAATTGGAAAAACTTCACTTTCCTGGTACCCATATACATTAATTGATATTTGGTTATTCTTTTCAAACTCGGGGATGCTGGTTACCGGCATGTATCTTCCAGTACTGTCAATTCCGTCAAATTTTAACACGTCTCTGTAACGATGAAGGTCTGACCACGGGATTTGTCCGATGACATTCTCGTCAGTAAACAGTCCGGCAAGAACCGCGTATTTAAAACAATAGCCATCCAGCTCTGGCGGACCTGTTACATTCAGGAGGCATCTTTTACGCAGCAGTGTCTCTTCTATCTCATAATGGTAGCACGACCCACCTAAAGGACTGTATTTTGCGATGGTCTGCTGCATGTGGAGAACTTTTCTGATTATCCAGCCGCTTCCATCTGCCCGGAATGCATCAAGGCTGTTCAACATTTTGAAGAAAGCCTCGTCAATCTGCGCGTCTATTACACTGTCGTTTGACCAAAGAACCTGTCTTGTAAATGAACGGAAAACCGGTTTACCTTCGTCCACTTGTTCGCCGTCTGAGTTTAAACGGACCATGTCGACTTTCAAGACCACGTACCATTTTAGCTGTCTGAAACGACGCAGCTCCCGTAGAATATTATTTCTTAACTGTCGTCTTCTGTTTGAGAAAAAGTACATGATGTCTTGCTGCTCTGCTTGCTGTGCTTTAAGCGTGTATCTAATGAGGGTATCCATAAACAATGACCGTCTACTTTGTACATGTTCATCACCATTGTCACCATTATCATCATCATCGCCATCGTCTTGGTCATCGCCATCACCATCATCACCATCATCATCATCATCACCCCCACCACCACCACCACCACCGCCGCCATCTCCGCCGTCATTAACATCACGATTGCGTTGACAGTCCGAACGTTGGCCTCCACTGGATATAGTGTCCTCGTTAGATCCTGAGGTAACCGTGCTTGTTGCTGTTCTGTGTGGTTTCACGTGGGCTTTATTGTTTGAGATCGCGGTTTCGTGGGTTTTTGAGTGTAGCTTCAGCGTTCCTGCACTGGAAAAAGTTTTCCCACAGCGTCCACAATTATATACATGATCTTTCTTAAGAGAAGAACACCTATTTTTCTGCAAATGGCGAGTAAGACTACTCTTCTTTGAAAACTGGGTTCCGCATCTGGTACATGTAGTAAGGCTGCTAGTAGGCTGTAGCGCGTTCGCTCCGGATATTTTGGGTCTGATGCATTTTCCACGTTCGGTGTGCTTGGTGAGAAAGGCTTGTTTGTCATAGGTTTTCCCACAGTTCTGGCAAATGAAACTCTTTTTAGAGCAAGTTTTATTCTTTAAATGTCGATTTAAATTCGTTGCAAATGTAAATCTAGCATTACAAGTATTGCACATAAATTGTGGCTTCTTTTCAGTCACATTTGCATTCAGTCTTTCAGCTTCTTTTTGTACTTCCTCATTATCGATAGTGCGAAGTTCAGCCGCGTCACAATCCAGCACTTCGGACATAAAATCCATGTCAGAGTCGCTGTCAGCCATTTTTTTTTTACTTCCTTCCAAATTTATTTCATACTTCCAAGGTTATTTCATAAATCACATCTTTCAAAGTTAATCTTAAAACACAGAATAACAACTGGCGAAAATCAGGGCAGTTTTATTCCAGACAGCCAACAAAGAAATATCAGTAAAAATGTTTCTTATGCAAACATTGTTTGTCATGGGTGATTTAAGCTGATTGCTAGTTTGTTTAAAGCATTGCTGCTGGGGGAAAATACAATGGTTGTTTTTTTTCTTCCTTTCAGTTTGACGGACAAAACATAACGGTCGAGATAATTAACTAACAATGTGTTTAGCAAATAATGTTAATTTTATTAATAAGTGTTTGTTGTTGAAAGCGGTGTATTGTTTTGTTTGTTGTTTTTACGTGTTTTATTCTACCCAAGTATGGTGTTTATTTGAATTGGTTTAGGTTTGTTTGAGAAAACAAATAGTGTCTTTAAGAAAACACAAGCTTACGCATGAAAAAGGCCGAAAAACAACAACAACAATAAAACACACACACACACACACACACACACACACACACACACACACACACCTGATTGTATTTCTATATAATTGACCTTCTGCCTGACAGCTTGTATTTCTATTGATATGTTGATTGAATAATATGTAGCAAAGACGAATGCAACGCGTGGACTGCTTTCAGAGTTATTAATGAGTTTAAATTATCTCCAATTTAAATATAATAATTACAGGGACGCGTGACATGGTTTGTATTGAAACATTGTCACAGGTAAGTATGGCGGCTAGTTGTTTGTTGATACGAAACACATGTCTACTTAATAGAGGAACAATAGACCTATTAGTACATCAAAGGAAAGAATTTGCATTCAAAACGGGATTCACAATGATTTTCGTTATCATTGCGACAAGCCAAAATATAAAAATAAAGAAGAAAACAATGATGCTTGATTTATACATTTATGTTCGATATTTTATTACAAAGTGTATGTTGTAAAATAAGCATAATAAGCAATTTAGAATAAATAATAATAATAATAGTAATAATAATAATTATAATAATAATGATAAAAAGAAAGAAACGTCATTACTAAAGTATTTATGTCACTACAACCAGCCACTATTACGAATAGTTAACAGCAACTTTCCCATAAATATGTTCACTGTTCTTAACGGGTCTCAGTTTTACTATCTATGTAACAGTCACATTTCGTGTCTCATCCAGTTCCATCATACCATAACGTTCTGCATACAATATGCATGTGGCCCCATGAGCAAGAGGAGTACCAAATTTTACATTTAATGACATTTCCCCACTTTTTAAAAGTGGAAACTGAACGCTTTCACTAAAATCTGGATCCAAATTAAAAATGTACAACGCATAGCCCTTTTTCACGTCTTCTCTTTTAATATTGAGGCTTCGTCCTGCCAAGGTATCAAAAACCGATCGTACACCTGAAGAGAGCGTTCCCCATCGGTACCATCATTGTCGTAAAAAACGTCAATTGGGTCTGCGGGAACAGAAATACCGTTTACCTGTAAGGAAATTTGGCGCACATCTCCATTGAAAAAAGCCCATGGGTTATGAGCGTATGATCCCACCACCCCCTCGTTACTACAAAAGGCAATTATGACCAGTTTTGGTAATGGTGACTCTGTTATGTGATCCCAGTGGAACACGGTTTGGTTTGCTGGTACATTGCAACACTTGATGCTGCGTTTTGTAAACGGATACTTTGCTGTCACGGTTTTCAATAGCTTACTGTGTGCCACCAAAATCGCAGGATTTATCTTAAGTCGATACAGTCTAAGATAGGCATCGTCGATAACTTCTTGGTAATTTTCAGAAGCGGATCCCATATGTCACCCGCACACATAAGACAGAATTTAGGTGAGGTTCGCTTCAGTGTGATACCTAACTTCACCCCGTTTATCAAATACCTGTTGAGCATTAGACAATCACTGAGTAGGGGTCCTGCCATTTCTATAACTTTGGACGACCCCACAAACTGGTGTCTGGAAAAAAGTCCGAAATTTCCTCCGTTTGGGTTGGTTTCGTCAAAGAAGCCTGGTGTGTCAGGGTAGTACAGCTGTTGTGTGAGGCTTGACTTTTTTGCACTGTCGTTTTCATACAACAAGGAATGGAAATATGCAATATAAGGATACATTCCAGCACTGTTAACTAGGCTCCCGTTCATTCTTACATCTATTTCCGAGAACATAGCGTGAAATAGGAGGTTTACAGGAGAAACCTTGTCATCTGGCCCTAATCTACTACCGTCAGGCTTTAAGATTCGAACTTTTAAATACAGTTTGCATTTTGACACATCCGTATACACGTCGCCTTGCAAATTCACCTCAAAGGATAAGGGGTTTAGTCCATTATATTGAGACACAGGCCTTACATCCTCGTAGTACTGCTTTAGGCAAGCAACCTGATTGCTGGGCAGAGACCAGAGGTCTAACCCAAGGGGAGCGACATCATTTCCGCTATGTGGTGAAAATACAGACATGTTTATAGATAGATATGACGATTCCTTTGAGCTAATAATCAGTTTCACTTACGTTTGCTGAAAATATCACTTAGTGTTCGGTAGCTGAAAGTCGTTTTCTTTTTCCCAAGAGGTCTCTTTTGAGTTGTAGTTTTCTTTGGTCTAGACTTGTTTTTTGTCTTTTTTGAAACCTTTTTCTTGACAGTACGACCGGCCTTTTTCATTACACTCTCCGCCTGCTGCACCGTTTGCTCGGTTGGACTTACAACGCTGATAAACTTTGGGTGGTTTTTACTGCGATCTGTGTTCACCACAATTTCTTGTTGCTGATGATTCAACGCTCCCCTTTCTGTCTCAAAGCCAACCCCTACGTTCTGCTGCTGTTTGGCTCGTTTGTCGTAAAACTGTTCCCAAGCTTGATAATCAGGTACATATAAATTAGATGCCTTATTGCTCATAATTCATACTCTTAAGTTTACAGACTGCATGTAGTTTGTTTGAAGTGCAAAGACAAACTGACCTTGCTGCCGACAGGGAAACTGACAAGGTTTCCATTGTCGTTCTGAATGTAAACTTCAAGTTGCAAACAATAGGGCGTTGTAATTCGTTTATAATAGCTGCAACAACAACCTTTGTCAGATTCACTGACTTGGTAGATAATCCGATTGCCTACATGAATTGGTCGCCCTAGGCTTACACGTTTTAAAGGTTGTTTTAAACTGCCACCGACGAACGAAAAATCTATAATGTTGGTATAAATCTACAGATTTTGCCCAGCCATATTTGGTCGCTCCTCAGAAGGGCATTCCAAGTTCATATCTCGCAAGGCCACTGCCCACTGCCCTTCGAAGCGGATCTCGCGATCAAATTGCACGAGGAAAGAAGCTGCCCGGTTGTTCGGAAACAGTTCAGCTGAATCAAAACTCCGTATTTCTGCGAACATCTCGTTACCGAGGCCCATTTTCATATCAGATAGTTTTAATGGAACTATAAGGAACCCACTGATTAAAGGCCGGTCCGTAACCCAGCCAAGAAACCAAAACTTCTCGGTTTACTCCCTTTCCCCTATATTTTAGTATTTTGTCTACTTTGAATAATTTGTCATCGTCTTGGGATACCCTCTGAAGTTCTGGTCCATAGAATAACCCTTTTATTACACTGCCGTTAAGGTCAGCGAGCAAGTATGTGGGTATATTATCTCTTAAAATACGTCGTCGGATTCGAAAAACTTCCTCTGAAAATCGTTGTAAAAAGCTGCGTTCAAATGCCCTTCTATTATAACTTACGCGAACCAAATCGCCTTCTTTTAGTTTGAACTTAGCAGTCGGTTTCAGACTTTTTCTTTTCTTGCCAATATTAGTATTCCTACGCGTGCTTTCAGCCTTACTGGCATAAGGCCGGTTCACATACATTTGATTCCACAGAGAAACCTCGTTCTTTTTGGACACCTCATGTGGGCTAAGGGTACCTAAGGACCGGTGGGGTCTGTGATTATAACTAGTGATTATTGCATCCAGTTGGTCGATGTAACGGTACTTGTTCGTGTGGTGAAGGTACCTGTAAATTAGCTGCTTTAAGCTTTGATTGAAACACTCCACTATTTGAGCTTTCAGTGGTGGATGGGCGAAGAATTGTTTAATATTATTGCTATCAAGAAACGCCTTTAATTTTGCATTTTTAAATTCGGCACCGAAATCAGATCGCACGATCCTACATTTGTTCTCACCGCTAAGCATGGGTTTTAATGCCCCGAGAACCGTATCTGCTTTCTTGTCCTTCAAAGGTGTAACCATGGCAACGCGCGTGAAAGAGTCGACAGCCGTGAGTAGAAACTTTACATTGTCATTGTACTTAGAAAGCCGCCCCATGTCGATTAAATCCAATTCATACTGGTCCTTGATACCACGTGTAACTATATGTCCCCGACGAAACTTCCGCCTCACGTGCCGATTGGACGTGTACGAATCCTGTGTCTCCAGAAAGGCATTTATTTCATTTCTACTTATTTTGTATTTACCTTCCCTGTCGACTACCTGCTTAAGTTTTGAAGGCCCGGAAAAACTTGCGGAGTGGCTAGGATCTGTGTATATTTTAGTTAAATACTTTTCGTGATCGGCCTTCATACTAATGTTAATTTAAGCACTATCTCCCGGGATTTCACGTGAATCTATCTCGTCAGCGGTGATGGTCGACGGGAACGGCAGCAACGCAGACGACGGCGATGTTGGCATATGGGTGTTGTCGGCGAATTTTTGGCTTTAAAAATCTAAGTCTAGGTGACGGTAAAACGTAGCCTACTGATGTACTGAGCAATATTAGCCACAATTCTCTTTCAGCTGACTGCAAAATCAGCTGTGACAGCGAAACAGCAATTATCCCGAAAACTAGTACTACCTGTGTCATGTAAGTAACTTGGTTTTTAGGCACGCGCGCCCCGCACCAACTCCAGTCGCCTATAGCAACAGGTTGTAATGAGCGTTTGTTACTGCTGTTGACCAGCAAACTCTCTCCCTGTGCAGCTTCAGTATCTTGTCCGGCCACTGATATTCTCGCGTGCCTTTTTGCGTCGTGTAAAAATAAACCTTCAAGCCGCAAAGTTGTGTGTTCATACTCGCAGCCTATTCGGCTTTTAAGGAATGTTGTTTATATTTCAGGTATACGTCATTGAAACAAACTTATTCATGCGAGTTAACAGCCCTTTCAATTTGAATAGACGGTTTTCATTTCACAGATACGTTAAGTAAACAACGCGCAACACCTTCGGTATCTGGAATTTCTACCTTTATTTTGAACATTGTTGCCATTCATGCGAGTTAACAGCCTTGTAAGTTTGAAAAGATGGTTTACATTTCACACACATACGTACAGTAAACAACGCGCTAATACCTTCAGTATCGGTATCAATATTTGCATATCACATCCTTGTGTTAAGAAAACACGACCATTGTTTTGCGAACAAACGGATTAGTTGGTTGGTTGATTTGGGGTTAAACGTCCCACCAACAGCTAAGGTCATATGGAGACAGGGCATCGGTCAGACAGACTGGAGAAGCCCGGGATCGAGCCTGCGAGCCCCTTGTTTACAAGGACATAAGTGACATAACCACTGGGCCACGAAGGCATCTCTAAAAGGCCTACTTATACAACCAAACCCACTGGATCAGGAACCAGTAGCACCATCATCATAATCACTACAGGATCATCAAACCCACTGGATCAGGAACCAGTAGCACCGTCATCATAATCCTAACTACTTTTATGGTCTCAAATTCAAGAAATACTAACCTTTAATAATATTGAAATACAATTGAGTTATTTCACAATAAGTTTTGGTGTTAATTATGGTACAAACCCAAAGCATCTAGTGTTTAATTTTATTGTTCTTCTGGCGAAAAACTATATTTTCTCCACAAAATATAAACAACAACTACCGGCAATTAATGGGTTCCTAAATCTATTATAGTGGAGCAAATATCAGGGGCTATCTTTCAAGGGGGTGGTCTACGGAGTACCACATTTGTTTCTATATACCAAAATGTTCGTATTGGTCTGTAGTTTAAAAATCCAGCGTTTGCCACCTTGGCAAACCTTGCATAACTCCAGTATTCAAGATGGCGTCCAAGATGGCTGCCATTTCTTAAAATCAACCCCTATACAAAAATGCATCATAATTTTCATGTGTTTGCATTGTAATGGTATTTTAATGCCCCATTTCATGTAAGAATGATGTATTTGTCTATTTCAAGTAAAAAACCTGACAATTTAGGTAAAAGAGTTGTAAAAATCATATTTAAATTCACAAATGCACGTGCCCAAGGTTTTTCACCTCGGAATGTTTGTTTAATGGCTCATTATTTATGATCAGATAGTTATGGCTGCTATTTTACTTCTTTTCTATCAAATATAATATCTGTAAAGATTTTATAGAAACAAAAATTGTTTCTATATATAATATTCATGCTTAAAAACAGGTTTTAGACATCCAACCCAACACGGAAAAAACAACAAAAAGTACATATTTTCCTATACAAAGTACGCTCTAAAATCTAATTAGTTATTGATTCTATATACCATAGTGTTTGTGTTGATCTTGGTTTGTAGCATAAAAATAAAGTGTCTGCCACCTCTGTAAAACACAAGATAGCTCCAGTATTCAAGATGGCATCCAAGAAGGCCGTCAAAATTTACAATTCTGAAAAAATGAGACACATATGTCCCTTGACTTTCGTTTAGAAACAAATGTGCTTAAATTGAGCTAGAGTTATCTTATTATTGTTATTTTCATGTGTTTTCCATTGTTAAAACTACATTATGCATATATATTCTAGATATGAATTGGGTAAGGTCTCACTGACAAGGCAAAAAAGAACAAAAAATACTTATTTCCCTATACATTATAGGCTCTTGAATCGTGATTGTTATTGATTCTATATACCAAATATTTTGTCTTGCAAGCTTATGAAGGTTTGAAGCTTTTAAATCCAGCGTTGGCCGCCTCTGCTAACCCAGCATAACACCGGTTTTCAAAAGGGCATCCAAGAAGGCCGTCAAAATAAAACATTTCGAAAAATAAGTCGCATGTGTCCTTTAACCTTTGTTTACTAACAAAACAGTTAAAAATCAAGCTAAAACACTTAGATCTATCTTTTTAAAAATATTTTCATGTATATATTTCTTTTTCAATATTACATTATGCATACAAATCTAGAAATGCATGGGGTAAGGGCTGGAGTATGTTTGAAAAGATGCTACTTAAATTCCTTTTAATAATCTGAATCACTGCAGTTTTCCTCTGTCAACATGCCTGAAAAGATAGTATGCACATTTGTGTATATAACTACATGCACATTAATTTCTACAGTGTATGGTTGTCGACACATAGAGCTTGTGCAGTATTCATCACTCATTTCTTTACGTTAGCAAACAGTGTCATTCAATAGCTCTGGAGCTGCAACTGATAGTGTTACCGATAATACTAAGCATTTTATTTTATCATTCATTGTCCTATTCAAATCTAAAGTCTGATGGTGATTTCAGTTCTTGAACGTAGTGCAACCCATTCCGCCAAATATGCAGTTGATAGGCACACCTCAGGCAATGAAACCCGAAACTTTTATCTGTCGATGTAGCTTTTTAGCCATCAACAATATTGCCTTCTCTGCGCACAGTGAGTTTAAAGACAAACTGTTTTTGTTACGAACTTAGACCACCTATGATCCTCCGAATGTTCTAAATCTTCACCTAGATGGTGCCGATCTATGTTCGTTTCAGGACCCTGCATAATGTGATAACAAAGCTAAATGAAAATAACAATCAGGAATTGGTGCAATCAGAACGATAGAGGTCATTGCATGTTTGGTAAGTTTACATCTACTGCCTTTTCGTTATTGTCAAAGTTATCGGTAACTCCCAGTATAAGCATACCCCCTGATTTCTGACGTAATTTCTGAGGGGATGGTTCCACTGAGGGAGCGTTAGCTTGTGTGCTGATGATAAAATTCGCCTCATTTCAGGGTATGTAATCGTATATCGAAGATAAGCTATTTGTTAAATCAAAGAGTCTACTCCAGATTTGATCATGAACAGCAAGACCTACATGTTTTGGGTATGCAATAGAAATTGCTGCTTTGTAATATTACAAGCAACTTAAAGACAGTGCAAGTCTACTGAAGCTCAGCCTATATGTCTGAAGCATTAGCAAATCTTTCATTGCTTACACTTGAAGCCGACCATTTGTCTAGTACAGTAAAATATCTTGAAAGGCTTGCAATGGTGGCATATTGATCCATTACAATTTCAATGTTTCTAAGAATACCATTTATAAACATACCGATAGTTTTATGATTTATCGTATCTTCTGCTATTATTTACAAGAAGCCTGTGTGTATAATTAGCTGAAATGGTTTGGTTTAATTTTCATAGTTGATCAAACATATTCAGCGCTTCAGCCACACTGATTCGTACCAAATCAATCTCAATACGTAAATGATAATTTGGACCATAACTAAATAAAAAGGCTCTTTTATAAGTACCTAATTGTCAATTTAGTTTTCCCACATCGGTTTTCGGAGTGGAAATTTCTTCCTGATTGCTCATTTTCCTGATCATTGGCTACTTGTACCTTCTCTATATTGTTTGTTTTATAACATTCTATGTCACATAACCCAGCTTTCTTTTAAGTGGATAACTATGTAAATGATAATTCTGACCATAATTAAATAAAAAGGCTAATAATTCAAACGAGAGAATTCGAAGAATATATAGCCTTCTCAAAAAATAAACTTGATATACATAATAAAAAATGGCATTTGATTAGATTTCCTAATTAACTACACATTTATTGTCAGCGCATGTTTTAGCGTTTTATATTGATAGACTCTGAAAGTTCAACGAGAATAACTTATGAGAATCTCACTACAATTTCTTTATGATACTATTTTGTTGACCGGCCTCTGATGAAATAAATGACATAAAATAGTCTATATTATTTCTTATAGAACGAAGATACTCTATAAGAATGTGTCATGAGTGTGTGCATACATCTACTCTCTCTTTTTTTCTTATCTTTTTTTTCCCTTTTCTTCTTTTTCTTATATCATTTTTCAGTGTTAAGTCAGTCAATCCGATACAAATAACCATGCAATAAATGATAGACCATATAGATTACATAAATCATATACATGTGGGATAGCTTTAGTATTAGTTCAATAAGACATATCCTGTGCACCGTTCTGCATTGGAAGTTTTTAATCTTTCTTATTCTTGTCATAGAAATATTCTTGTTCTATCAAATGTATCATAACCAACGATGTTGACGTATGCTACGTGTACTTGGTTTATATCTTCACCATAAATTTTCTTCTCATGCTAGCTACGTGTTTCGACGTATAAATTTACCATTATATATTTTTGGAATAAGAAAGAGAAAACGATCGAATGTGTGACGGTGCTACCTTCCTACTATGTTGTTGAAATTGTATCTGCATGCTATTGTTCTATTTGATTGAAAGACTTAATAAATATATAAATGACAAAAAAATAGTGACTTTAGCCCAGACTAAATTTGACAGGTTGGTGAAATGACCTGATTTTGCATTAGAAGCAATGGGATTTTTTTTATAGTAGTTCTGCCTGTAACTGCGTAGTAGTTCTGCTTAGTATGTAACGGTTGTAACTGCAACGCTTAGTTTTATCGTGTTGCCACTACCGGTTCCAACTGCAACGCTTAGTGTTAACATGTTTACTCAATCGATTGCAACTGCAACGCTTAGTGTTAACATGTTGACACGAACGGTTGCAACAGCAACGCTTAGTGTTATATTCTTGACACTAACTGTTGTAACTGTAACGGTTAGTTTTAACTTGTTGGCACTAACGGTTGTAACTGCAATGCTTTGTGTTAACGTGTTATCATGATAATACTAAGCAATGCAGTTTGCAGTTGGAACCGTTAGTGTTAAAATGTTGACATTAACGGTTGCAACTGCAACGCATAGTGTTATATTGTTGACACTTACGGTTGTAACTGCAACGCATAGTTTTACATGTTGACAGAATCTGTTGCAACTGCAATGTTTAGTGTTTATAACTGCAACGCTTAGTATTAGCTTGTTGACGCTAAGGGTTGTAACCGCAACGCTTAGTTTTAACGTGTTGCCTCTAACAGTTGCAATTGCAACGCTTAGTGATAAAATGTTGACACTAACGGTTGCAACATCAACGCTTAGTGTTATATTGTTGACACTAACGGTTGTAACTGCAACGCATAGTTTTACATGTTGACAAAATCTGTTGCAACTAACGGTTGTAACTACAACGCATATTATTAACATGTTGACACTAACGGCTGCAACTGCAACGCTTAATGTTAACATGTTGACACTAACGGTTGCAATGCTTAGTATTAACGTATGGCGCTAAGGGTTGTAACTGCAACGCTTAGTTTTAACATGCTGACACTAACTTTTGCAACTGCAACACTAACGGTTGCAACAGCAAAGCTTAGTGTTAACATGGTTAACTCACGGTTGCACTGCAACGCTAAGTGTTAACATGTTGACACTAACGGTTGGAACTGCATCGCTTAGTGTTATATTGTTGACAATAACGGTTGTACCTGCAACGCATAGTTTTAACGTGTTGACACGAGCGATTGCAACCGCAACGTTTATTGTTATAATGTTGACAATGAGTTTTAAGGTGCTACTAACGGTTGCAACTGCAATACTTGATGTTGACACTAACATCATTTAGTTTGAACGTGTTGCCTCTAAGGGTTGCAATTGCAACTCTTAGTGTTAAAATGTTGACATTAACGGTTGCAACTGCAACGCTTAGTGTTAACGCATAGTTTAACATGTTGACAAAATCTGTTGACAAAATCTGTTGCAACTGCAATGTTAAGTGTTTATAACTGCAACGCTAAGTATTAGCTTGTTGACGCTAAGGGCAACGCTTAGATTTAACGTGTTGCCATTAATGGTTGCAACTGCATTGCTTTGTGTTAACATGTTGACACTAATTTTTCCAACTGCAACGCTTAGTGTTAACATGTTTATACTAACGGTTGCAACAGCAAAGCTTAGTGCTAACATGTTGACACTAACGGTTGCAACTGCAACGCTTAGTGTTATATTATCAGCAAAGCTTAATGCTAACATGTTGACACTAACGGTTGTAACTGCAACGCTTAGTTTTAACGTGTTGCCACTAACGGTTGCAACTGAAATGCTTAATGTTAACGTGTTGCCATTAATGGTTGCAACTGCAACACTTAGTGTTAACATGTTGACACTAACGCTTAGTTTTAACATGTTGACATTGACGGCTTCAACGTGTTAACGTGTTAACGTATGTAACTGCTACACTTAGTGTTATAATGTTGACACTAACTGTTGTAACTGCAACGCTTAGTTTTAACGTGTTGCCACTAACGGTTGCAACTGCAAAACTTAGTGATATAATGTTGACACGATCATTTGCAACTACAGTGCTTAGTGCTAACATGTTGCCATTAACGCTTTTAACTACAACGCTTAGTTTTAACGTGTTGACGGTTGCAAATGCAAAGCAAACGTGTTGTCATTAACGGTTTTAACTGCAACGCTTAGTTTTAACGTGTTGCCACGGTATTAACGGTTGCAAATCCAATGCTTAGTGCTAACGTGTTGCAATTAACGGTTATAACTACAACGCTTAGTTTTAACGTGTTGACATGGTTTTGATGGTTGCAAATGCAAAGCTTAGTGTTTACGTGTTGTCATGAACGGTTTTAACTGCAACGCTTAGTTTTAACGTGTTGCCACGGTATTAACGGTTGCAAATCCAATGATAAGTGCTAACGTGTTGCAATTAACGGTTATAACTACAACGCTTAGTTTTAACGTGTTGACATAGTTTTAATGGTTGCAAATGCAAAGCTTAGTGTTTACGTGTTGTCATTAACGGTTTTAACTACAACGCTTAGTTTTAACGCATTGTAACCGCAATGCTTAGTGTTAACGTGTTGTATTAACGGTTGCAACTGCAACACTTAGTGTAAACATGTTGACACTAACGGTTGCAACTGCAATGTTGCAATTAACGGTTATAACTACAACGCTTAGTTTTAACGTGTTGACATAGTTTTAATGGTTGCAAATGCAAAGCTTAGTGTTTACGTGTTGTCATTAACGGTTTTAACTACAACGCTTAGTTTTAACGCATTGTAACCGCAATGCTTAGTGTTAACGTGTTGTATTAACGGTTGCAACTGCAACACTTAGTGTTAACATGTTGACATAAACGGTTGCAACGTGTTAACGTGTTGAAATTAACGTAAGCAAATGCTACACTTACTGTAATGTTGACACTAACGGTTGTAACTGCAACGCTTAGTTTTAACGTGTTGCCACTAACGCTTGCAACTGCAATGCTTAATGTTAACGTGTTGCCTTTAAAGGTTGCAACTGCAACGGTTAGTGCTTACATGTTGACACTAACGTTTGCAACTGCAATGCTTAGCTTTAACGTGTTGCCACTAACGCTTAATGTTAACGTGTTGCCATTAAAGGTTGCAACTGTAACGGTTAGTGCTTACATGTTGACACTAACGTTTGCAAATGTTTTAACGGTTGCAAATACAAAGCTTAGTGTTTACGTGTTGCCATTAACGGTTTTAACTACAACGCTTAGTTTTAACGTGTTGACACGGTTTTAATGGTTGCAAATTCAAAGCTTAGTAATTACGTGTTGCCATTAACGGGTTTAACTACAACGCTTAGTTTTAACGTGTTGACACGGTTTTAACGGTTGCAAATGCAAAGCTTAGTGTTTACGTGTTGTCATTAACGGTTTTAACTGCAACGCTTAGTTTTAACATGTTGCCACGGTATTAACGGTTGCAAATCCAATGCTTAGTGCTAACGTGTTCCAATTAACGGTTATAACTACAACGCTTAGTTTTAACGTGTTGACATGGTTTTAATGGTTGCAAATGCAAAGCTTAGTGTTTACGTGTTGTCATTAACGGTTTTTACTACAACGCTTAGTTTTAACGCATTGTAACCGCAATGCTTAGTGTTAACGTGTTGTCATTAACGGTTGCAACTGCAACGTTTAGTGTAGACATGTTGACACTAACGGTTGCAACTGCAATGCTAAGTGTTAACATGTTGACATAAACGGTTGCAGCGTGTTAACGTGTTGAAATTAACGTAAGCAAATGCTACACTTACTGTTATA
The DNA here is from genome assembly GCA_964017185.1 of Rugalucina vietnamica. Taxonomy (NCBI): domain Eukaryota; kingdom Metazoa; phylum Mollusca; class Bivalvia; order Lucinida; family Lucinidae; genus Rugalucina; species Rugalucina vietnamica. The sequence goes on from OZ024876.1 coordinate 44,355,163, forward strand.
ATGTTGACACTAACGGTTGTAACTGCAACGCTTAGTTTTAACGTGTTGCCACTAACGCTTGCAACTGCAATGCCTAATGTTAACGTGTTGCCTTTAAAGGTTGCAACTGCAACGGTTAGTGCTTACATGTTGACACTAACGTTTGCAACTGCAACGCTTAGCTTTAACGTGTTGCCACTAACGCTTAATGTTAACGTGTTGCCATTAAAGGTTGCAACTGTAACGGTTAGTGCTTACATGTTGACACTAACGTTTGCAAATGTTTTAACGGTTGCAAATGCAAAGCTTAGTGTTTACGTGTTGCCATTAACGGTTTTAACTACAACGCTTAGTTTTAACGTGTTGACACGGTTTTAATGGTTGCAAATTCAAAGCTTAGTGTTTACGTGTTGTCATTAACGGTTTTAATTGCAACGCTTAGTTTTAACATGTTGCCACAGTATAAACGGTTGCAAATCCAATGCTTAGTGCTAACGTGTTGCAATTAACGGTTATAACTACAACGCTTAGTTTTAACGTGTTGACATGGTTTTAATGGTTGCAAATGCAAAGCTTAGTGTTAACGTGTTGTCATTAACGGTTGCAACTGCAACGCTTAGTGTAAACATGTTGACACTAACGGTTGCAACTGCAATGCTAAGTGTTGACATAAACGGTTGCAACGTGTTAACGTGTTGAAATTAACGTAAGCAAATGCTACACTTACTGTTATAATGTTGACACTAACGGTTGTAACTGCAACGCTTAGTTTTAACGCATTGTAACCGCAATGCTTAGTGTTAACGTGTTGTCATTAACGGTTGCAACTGCAACGTTTAGTGTAAACATGTTGACACTAACGGTTGCAACTGCAATGCTAAGTGTTAACATGTTGACATAAACGGTTGCAGCGTGTTAACGTGTTGAAATTAACGTAAGCAAATGCTACACTTACTGTTATAATGTTGACACTAACGGTTGTAACTGCAACGCTTAGTTTTAACGTGTTGCCACTAACGCTTGCAACTGCAATGCCTAATGTTAACGTGTTGCCTTTAAAGGTTGCAACTGCAACGGTTAGTGCTTACATGTTGACACTAACGTTTGCAACTGCAACGCTTAGCTTGAACGTGTTGCCACTAACGCTTAATGTTAACGTGTTGCCATTAAAGGTTGCAACTGTAACGGTTAGTGCTTACATGTTGACACTAACGTTTGCAACTGTTTTAACGGTTGCAAATGCAAAGCTTAGTGTTTACGTGTTGTCATTAACGGTTTTAACTGCAACGCTTAGTTTTAACGTGTTGCCACGGTATTAACGGTTGCAAATCCAATGCTTAGTGCTAACCTGTTGCAATTAACGGTTATAACTACAACGCTTAGTTTTAACGTGTTGACATGGTTTTAATGGTTGCAAATGCAAAGCTTAGTGTTTACGTGTTGTCATTAACGGTTTTAACTACAACGCTTAGTTGACACGGTTTTAACGGTTGCAAATGCAAAGCTTAGTGTTTACGTGTTGTCATTAACGGTTTTAACTGCAACGCTTAGTTTTAACATGTTGCCACGGTATTAACGGTTGCAAATCCAATGCTTAGTGCTAACGTGTTGCAATTAACGGTTATAACTGCAACGCTTAGTTTTAACGTGTTGCCACGGTATTAACGGTTGCAAATCCAATGCTTAGTGCTAACGTGTTGCAAGTAACGGTTATAACTACAACGCTTAGTTTTAACGTGTTGACATGGTTTTAATGGTTGCAAATGCAAAGCTTAGTGTTTACGTGTTGTCATTAACGGTTTTAACTACAACGCTTAGTTTTAACGCATTGTAACGGTTAGTGCTTACATGTTGACACTAACGTTTGCAACTGTTTTAACGGTTGCAAATGCAAAGCTTAGTGTTTACGTGTTGCCATTAACGGTTTTAAATACAACGCTTAGTTACAACGTGTTGGTTTTAACGGTTGCAAATGCAAAGCTTAGTGTTTACGTGTTGTCATTAACGGTTTTAACTGCAACGCTTAGTTTTAACATGTTGCCACGGTATTAACGGTTGCAAATCCAATGCGTAGTGCTAACGTGTTGCAATTAACGGTTATAACTACAACGCTTAGCTTTAACGTGTTGACATGTTTTAATGGTTGCAAATGCAAAGCTTAGTGTTTACGTGTTGTCATTAACGGTTTTAACTGCAACGCTTAGTTTTAACATGTTGCCACGGTATTAACGGTTGCAAATCCAATGCTTAGTGCTAACGTGGTTATAACTACAACGCTTAGTTTTAACGTGTTGACATGGTTTTGATGGTTGCAAATGCAAAGCTTAGTGTTTACGTGTTGTCATTAACGGTTTTAACTACAACGCTTAGTTTTAACGCATTGTAACCGCAATGCTTAGTGTTAACGTGTTGACACTAACGGTTGCAACTGCAATGCTAAGTGTTAACATGTTGACATAAACGGTTGCAACGTGTTAACGTGTTGAAATTAACGTAAGCAAATGCTACACTTACTGTTATAATGTTGACACTAACGGTTGTAACTGCAACGCTTAGATTTAACGTGTTGCCACTAACGCTTGCAACTGCAATGCTTAATGTTAACGTGTTGCCTTTAAAGGTTGCAACTGCAACGGTTAGTGCTTACATGTTGACACTGACGTTTGCAACTGCAACGCTTACCTTTAACGTGTTGCCACTAACGCTTAATGTTAACGTGTTGCCATTAAAGGTTGCAACTGTAACGGTTAGTGCTTACATGTTGACACTAACGTTTGCAACTGTTTTAACGGTTGCAAATGCAAAGCTTAGTGTTTACGTGTTGCCATTAACGGTTTTAAATACAACGCTTAGTTTTAACGTGTTGACACAGTTTTAACGGTTGCAAATGCAAAGCTTAGTGTTTACGTGTTGTCATTAACGGTTTTAACTGCAACGCTTAGTTTTAACATGTTGCCACGGTATTAACGGTTGCAAATCCAATGCTTAGTGCTAACGTGTTGCAATTAACGGTTATAACTACAACGCTTAGTTTTAACGTGTTGACATGGTTTTAATGGTTGCAAATGCAAAGCTTAGTGTTTACGTGTTGTCATTAACGGTTTTAACTGCAACGCTTAGTTTTAACGTGTTGCCACGGTATTAACGGTTGCAAATCCAATGCTTAGTGCTAACGTGTTGCAATTAACGGATATAACTACAACGCTTAGTTTTAACGTGTTGACATGGTTCTAATGGTTGCAAATGCAAAGCTTAGTGTTTACGTGTTGTCATTAACGGTTTTAACTACAACGCTTAGTTTTAACGCATTGTAACCGCAATGCTTAGTGTTGACGTGTTGTCATTAACGGTTGCAACTGCAACGCTTAGTGTAAACATGTTGACACTAACGGTTGCAACTGCAATGCTAAGTGTTAACATGTTGCCATAAACGGTTGCAACGTGATAACGTGTTAAAATTAACGTAAGCAAATGCTACACTTACTGTTATAATGTTGACACTAACGGTTGTAACTGCAACGCTTAGTTTTAACGTGTTGCCACTAACGCTTGCAACTGCAATGCTTAATGTTAACGTGTTGCCTTTAAAGGTTGCAACTGCAACGGTTAGTGCTTACATGTTGACACTAACGTTTGCAACTGCAACGCTTAGCTTTAACGTGTTGCCACTAACGCTTAATGTTAACGTGTTGCCATTAAAGGTTGCAACTGTAACGGTTAGTGCTTACATGTTGACACTAACGTTTGCAACTGTTTTAACGGTTGCAAATGCAAAGCTTAGTGTTTACGTGTTGCCATTAACGGTTTTAACTACAACGCTTAATTTTAAAGTGTTGACACGGTTTTAACGGTTGCAAATGCAAAGCTTAGTGTTTACGTGTTGTCATTAATGGTTTTATCTGCAACGCTTAGTTTTAACATGTTGTCACGGTATTAACGGTTGCAAATCCAATGCTTAGTTCTAACGTGTTGCAATTAACGGTTATAATTACAACGCTTAGTTTTAACGTGTTGACATGGTTTTAATGGTTGCAAATGCAAAGCTTCGTGTTTACGTGTTGTCATTAACGGTTTTAACTGCAACGCTTAGTTTTAACGTGTTGCCGCGGTATTAACGGTTGCAAATCCAATGCTTAGTGCTAACGTGTTGCAATTAACGGTTATAACTACAACGCTTAGTTTTAACGTGTTGACATGGTTTTAATGGTTGCAAATGCAAAGCTTAGTGTTTACGTGTTGTCATTAACGGTTTTAACTACAACGCTTAGTTTTAACACATTGTAACCGCAATGCTTAGTGTTAACGTGTTGTCATTAACGTTTGCAACTGCAACGCTTAGTGTAAACATGTTGACACTAACGGTTGCAACTGCAATGCTAAGTGTTAACATGTTGACATAAACGGTTGCAACGTGTTAACGTGTTGAAATTAACGTAAGCAAATGCTACACTTCCTGTTGACACTAACGGTTATAATTGCAACGCTTAGTTTTAACGTGTTGCCACTAACGCTTGCAACTGCAATGCTAAATGTTAACGTGTTGCTTTTAAAGGTTGCAACAGCAACGGTTAATGCTTACATGTTGATACTTACGTTTGCAACTGCAACGCTTAGCTTTAACGTGTTGCCACTAACGCTTAATGTTAACGTCTTGCCATTAAAGGTTGCAACTGTAATGGTTAGTGCTTACATGTTCACACTAACGTTTGCAAATGTTTTAACGGTTGCAAATGCAAAGCTTAGTGTTTACGTGTTGCCATTAACGATTTTAACTACAACGCTTAGTTTTAACGTGTTGACACGGTTTTAATGGTTGCAAATTCAAAGCTTAGTGTTTACGTGTTGTCATTAACGGTTTTAATTGCAACGCTTAGTTTTAACATGTTGCCACAGTATTAACGGTTGCAAATCCAATGCTTAGTGCTAACGTGTTGCAATTAACGGTTATAACTACAACGCTTAGTTTTAACGTGTTGACATGGTTTTAATGGTTGCAAATGCAAAGCTTAGTGTTTACGTGTTGTCATTAACGGTTGCAACTGCAACGCTTAGTGTAAACATGTTGACACTAACGGTTGCAACTGCAATGCTAAGTGTTGACATAAACGGTTGCAACGTGTTAACGTGTTGAAATTAACGTAAGCAAATGCTACACTTACTGTTATAATGTTGACACTAACGGTTGTAACTGCAACGCTTAGTTTTAACGCATTGTAACCGCAATGCTTAGTGTTAACGTGTTGTCATTAACGGTTGCAACTGCAACGTTTAGTGTAAACATGTTGACACTAACGGTTGCAACTGCAATGCTAAGTGTTAACATGTTGACATAAATGGTTGCAACGTGTTAATGTGTTGAAATTAACGTAAGCAAATGCTACACTTACTGTTATAATGTTGACACTAACGGTTGTAACTGCAACGCTTAGTTTTAACGTGTTGCCACTAACGCTTGCAACTGCAATGCCTAATGTTAACGTGTTGCCTTTAAAGGTTGCAACTGCAACGGTTAGTGCTTACATGTTGACACTAACGTTTGCAACTGCAACGCTTAGCTTTAACGTGTTGCCACTAACGCTTTATGTTAGCGTGTTGCCATTAAAGGTTGCAACTGTAACGGTTAGTGCTTACATGTTGACACTAACGTTTGCAACTGTTTTAACGTTTACGTGTGTGTTTAGTGTTTACGTGTTGTCATTAACGGTTTTAACTGCAACGCTTAGTTTTAACGTGTTGCCACGGTATTAACGGTTGCAAATCCTATGTTTAGTGCTAACCTGTTGCAATTAACGGTTATAACTACAACGCTTAGTTTTAACGTGTTGACATGGTTTTAATGGTTGCAAATGCAAAGCTAAGTGTTTACGTGTTGTCATTAACGGTTTTAACTACACCGCTTAGTTGACACGGTTTTAACGGTTGCAAATGCAAAGCTTAGTGTTTACGTGTTGTCATTAACGGTTTTAACTGCAACGCTTAGTTTTAACATGTTGCCACGGTATTAACGGTTGCAAATCCAATGCTTAGTGCTAACGTGTTGCAATTAACGGTTATAACTGCAACGCTTAGTTTTAACGTGTTGCCACGGTATTAACGGTTGCAAATCCAATGCTTAGTGCTAACGTGTTGCAATTAACGGTTATAACTACAACGCTTAGTTTTAACGTGTTGACATGGTTTTAACGGTTGCAAATGCAAAGCTTAGTGTTTACGTGTTGTCATTAACGGTTTTAACTACAACGCTTAGTTTTAATGCATTGTAACCGCAAGCGTTAGTGGCAACACGTTAAAACTAAGCGTTGCAGTTACAACCGTTAGTGTCAACATTATAACAGTAAGTTTAGTGTTTACGTGTTGTCATTAACGGTTTTAACTGCAACGCTTAGTTTTAACATGTTGCCACGGTATTAACGGTTGCAAATCCAATGCTTAGTGCTAACGTGTTGCAATTAACGGTTATAACTGCAACGCTTAGTTTTAACGTGTTGCCACGGTATTAACGGTTGCAAATCCAATGCTTAGTGCTAACGTGTTGCAATTAACGGTTATAACTACAACGCTTAGTTTTAACGTGTTGACATGGTTTTAATGGTTGCAAATGCAAAGCTTAGTGTTTACGTGTTGTCATTAACGGTTTTAACTACAACGCTTAGTTTTAAAGCATTGTAACGGTTAGTGTTTACATGTTGACACTAACGTTTGCAACTGTTTTAACGGTTGCAAATGCAAAGCTTAGTGTTTACGTGTTGCCATTAACGGTTTTAAATACAACGCTTAGTTATAACGTGTTGGTTTTAACGGTTGCAAATGCAAAGCTTAGTGTTTACGTGTTGTCATTAATGGTTTTAACTGCAACGCTTAGTTTTAACATGTTGCCACGGTATTAACGGTTGCAAATCCAATGCTTAGTGCTAACGTGTTGCAATTAACGGTTATAACTACAACGCTTAGCTTTAACGTGTTGACATGGTTTTAATGGTTGCAAATGCAAAGCTTAGTGTTTACGTGTTGTCATTAACGGTTTTAACTGCAACGCTTAGTTTTAACGTGTTGCCACGGTATTAACGGTTGCAAATCCAATGCTTAGTGCTAACGTGGTTATAACTACAACGCTTAGTTTTAACGTGTTGACATGGTTTTGATGGTTGCAAATGCAAAGCTTAGTGTTTACGTGTTGTCATTTACGGTTTTAACTACAAAGCTTAGTTTTAACGCATTGTAACCGCAATGCTTAGTGTTAACGTGTTGACACTAACGGTTGCAACCTCAATGCTAAGTGTTAACATGTTGACATAAACAGTTGCAACGTGTTAACGTGTTGAAATTAACGTAAGCAAATGCTACATTTACTGTTATAATGTTGACACTAACGGTTGTAACTGCAACGCTTAGTTTTAACGTGTTGCCACTAACGCTTGCAACTGCAATGCTTAATGTTAACGTGTTGCCTTTAAAGGTTGCAACTGCAACGGTTAGTGCTTACATGTTGACACTGACGTTTGCAACTGCAACGCTTACCTTTAACGTGTTGCCACTAACGCTTAATGTTAACGTGTTGCCATTAAAGGTTGCAACTGTAACGGTTAGTGCTTACATGTTGACACTAACGTTTGCAACTGTTTTAACGGTTGCAAATGCAAAGCTTAGTGTTTACGTGTAGTCATTAACGGTTTTAACTGCAACGCTTAGTTTTATCATGTTGCCACGGTATTAACGGTTGCAAATCCAATGCTTAGTGCTAACGTGTTGCAATTAACGGTTATAACTACAACGCTTAGTTTTAACGTGTTGACATGGTTTTAATGGTTGCAAATGCAAAGCTTAGTGTTTACGTGTTGTCATTAACGGTTTTAACTGCAACGCTTAGTTTTAACGTGTTGCCACGGTATTAACGGTTGCAAATCCAATGCTTAGTGCTAACGTGTTGCAATTAACGGATATAACTACAACGCTTAGTTTTAACGTGTTGACATGGTTCTAATGGTTGCAAATGCAAAGCTTAGTGTTTACGTGTTGTCATTAACGGTTTTAACTACAACGCTTAGTTTTAACGCATTGTAACCGCAATGCTTAGTGTTAACGTGTTGTCATTAACGGTTGCAACTGCAACGCTTAGTGTAAACATGTTGACACTAACGGTTGCAACTGCAATGCTAAGTGTTAACATGTTGCCATAAACGGTTGCAACGTGTTAACGTGTTGAAATTAACGTAAGCAAATGCTACACTTACTGTTATAATGTTGACACTAACGGTTGTAACTGCAACGCTTAGTTTTAACGTGTTGCCACTAACGCTTGCAACTGCAATGCTTAATGTTGCCTTTAAAGGTTGCAACTGCAACGGTTAGTGCTTACATGTTGACACTAACGTTTGCAACTGCAACGCTTAGTTTTAACGTGTTGCCACTAACGCTTAATGTTAACGTGTTGCCATTAAAGGTTGCAACTGTAACCCTTAGTGCTTACATGTTGACACTAACGTTTGCAACTGTTTTAACGGTTGCAAATGCAAAGCTTAGTGTTTACGTGTTGCCATTAACTACAACGCTTAGTTTTAACGTGTTGACACGGTTTTAACGGTTGCAAATGCAAAGCTTAGTGTTTACGTGTTGTCATTAATGGTTTTATCTGCAACGCTTAGTTTTAACATGTTGTCACGGTATTAACGGTTGCAAATCCAATGCTTAGTTCTAACGTGTTGCAATTAACGGTTATAATTACAACGCTTAGTTTTAACGTGTTGACATGGTTTTAATGGTTGCAAATGCAAAGCTTCGTGTTTACGTGTTGTCATTAACGGTTTTAACTGCAACGCTTAGTTTTAACGTGTTGCCGCGGTATTAACGGTTGCAAATCCAATGCTTAGTGCTAACGTGTTGCAATTAACGGTTATAACTACAACGCTTAGTTTTAACGTGTTGACATGGTTTTAATGGTTGCAAATGCAAAGCTTAGTGTTTACGTGTTGTCATTAACGGTTTTAACTACAACGCTTAGTTTTAACGCATTGTAACCGCAATGCTTAGTGTTAACGTGTTGTCATTAACGGTTGCAACTGCAACGCTTAGTGTAAACATGTTGACACTAACGGTTGCAACTGCAATGCTAAGTGTTAACATGTTGACATAAACGGTTGCAACGTGTTAACGTGTTGAAATTAACGTAAGCAAATGCTACATTTCCTGTTATAATGTTGACACTAACGGTTATAATTGCAACGCTTAGTTTTAACATGTTGCCACTAACGCTTGCAACTGCAATGCTAAATGTTAACGTGTTGCCTTTAAAGGTTGCAACAGCAACGGTTAATGCTTACATGTTGACACTTACGTTTGCAACTGCAACGCTTAGCTTTAACGTGTTGCCACTAACGCTTAATGTTAACGTCTTGCCATTAAAGGTTGCAACTGTAACGGTTAGTGCTTACATGTTGACACTAACGTTTGCAAATGTTTTAACGGTTGCAAATGCAAAGCTTAGTGTTTACGTGTTGCCATTAACGGTTTTAACTACAACGCTTAGTTTTAACGTGTTGACACGGTTTTAATGGTTGCAATGGTTTTAAAGGTTTACGTGTTGTCATTAACGGTTTTAATTGCAACGCTTAGTTTTAACATGTTGCCACAGTATTAACGGTTGCAAATCCAATGCTTAGTGCTAACGTGTTGCAATTAACGGTTATAACTACAACGCTTAGTTTTAACGTGTTGACATGGTTTTAATGGTTGCAAATGCAAAGCTTAGTGTTTACGTGTTGTCATTAACGGTTGCAACTGCAACGCTTAGTGTAAACATGTTGACACTAACGGTTGCAACTGCAATGCTAAGTGTTGACATAAACGGTTGCAACGTGTTAACGTGTTGAAATTAACGTAAGCAAATGCTACACTTACTGTTATAATGTTGACACTAACGGTTGTAACTGCAACGCTTAGTTTTAACGCATTGTAACCGCAATGCTTAGTGTTAACGTGTTGTCATTAACGGTTGCAACTGCAACGTTTAGTGTAAACATGTTGACACTAACGGTTGCAACTGCAATGCTAAGTGTTAACATGTTGACATAAACGGTTGCAACGTGTTAACGTGTTGAAATTAACGTAAGCAAATGCTACACTTACTGTTATAATGTTGACACTAACGGTTGTAACTGCAACGCTTAGTTTTAACGTGTTGTCACTAACGCTTGCAAGTGCAATGCCTAATGTTAACGTGTTGCCTTTAAAGGTTGCAACTGCAACGGTTAGTGCTTACATGTTGACACTAACGTTTGCAACTGCAACGCTTAGCTTTAACGTGTTGCCACTAACGCTTAATGTTAACGTGTTGCCATTAAAGGTTGCAACTGTAACGGTTAGTGCTTACATGTTGACACTAACGTTTGCAACTGTTTTAACGGTTGCAAATGCAAAGCTTAGTGTTTACGTGTTGTCATTAACGGTTTTAACTGCAACGCTTAGTTTTAACGTGTTGCCACGGTATTAACGGTTGCAAATCCAATGCTTAGTGCTAACCTGTTGCAATTAACGGTTATAACTACAACGCTTAGTTTTAACGTGTTGACATGGTTTTAATGGTTGCAAATGCAAAGCTAAGTGTTTACGTGTTGTCATAAACGGTTTTAACTACACCGCTTAGTTGAAACGGTTTTAACGGTTGCAAATGCAAAGCTTAGTGTTTACGTGTTGTCATTAACGGTTTTAACTGCAACGCTTAGTTTTAACATGTTGCCACGGTATTAACGGTTGCAAATCCAATGCTTAGTGCTAACGTGTTGCAATTAACGGTTATAACTGCAACGCTTAGTTTTAACGTGTTGCCACGGTATTAACGGTTGCAAATCCAATGCTTAGTGCTAACGTGTTGCAATTAACGGTTATAACTACAACGCTTAGTTTTTACGTGTTGACATGGTTTTAACGGTTGCAAATGCAAAGCTTAGTGTTTACGTGTTGTCATTAACGGTTTTAACTACAACGCTTAGTTTTAATGCATTGTAACCGCAAGCGTTAGTGGCAACACGTTAAAACTGAGCGTTGCAGTTACAACCGTTAGTGTCAACATTATAACAGTAAGTTTAGTGTTTACGTGTTGTCATTAACGGTTTTAACTGCAACGCTTAGTTTTAACATGTTGCCACGGTATTAACGGTTGCAAATCCAATGCTTAGTGCTAACGTGTTGCAATTAACGGTTATAACTGCAACGCTAAGTTTTAACGTGTTGCCACGGTATTAACGGTTGCAAATCCAATGCTTAGTGCTAACCTGTTGCAATTAATGGTTATAACTACAACGCTTAGTTTTAACGTGTTGACATGGTTTTAATGGTTGCAAATGCAAAGCTTAGTGTTTACGTGTTGTCATTAACGGTTTTAACTACAAAGCTTAATTTTAACGCATTGTAACGGTTAATATTTACATTTTTATTGCAATCGCCCTAGATGAAAGTATCTTTCTTGATGTTCTTCATTTCCCGATGAAAAACATTATGTCACGTGATCTAGAGGCCACGCCTATGGGCGAGGCGACGTCAAAACCCATCCAGTGACGTTGTTTGTTTACTCTTGTTGTCGTGACGTTGGTCGCGTATCGCCATGACGTTAGGCGCGAAAATTTGACGTCTTGGCTGTTCCAAAATTACGTTAAGTCGGATTTGATGTCAAATAACATGAAAATGAACGGTGATATGCGCAATTAAAAATCTGATACTTGATTGATAATATAAAATGTAAATATAAGTATTGAAATTCAGATTTTAGCTTTCACTGGATGATGAAAAACATTAGGCTGTTTTAATGTCTGTGAAGCCCGAAGGGCTTTTTAGTGCTTACATGTTGACACTAACGTTTGCAACTGTTTTAACGGTTGCAAATGCAAAGCTTAGTGTTTACGTGTTGCCATTAACGGTTTTAAATACAACGCTTAGTTTTAACGTGTTGACACATTTTTAACGGTTGCAAAAGCAAAGCTTAGTGTTTACGTGTTGTCATTAACGGTTTTAACTGCAACGCTTAGTTTTAACATGTTGCCACGGTATTAACGGTTGCAAATCCAATGCTTAGTGCTAACGTGTTGCAATTAACGGTTATAACTACAACGCTTAGTTTTAACGTGTTGACATGGTTTTAATGGTTGCAAATGCAAAGCTTAGTGTTTACGTGTTGTCATTAACGGTTTTAACTGCAACGCTTAGTTTTAACGTGTTGCCACGGTATTAACGGTTGCAAATCCAACGCTTAGTGCTAACGTGGTTATAACTACAACGCTTAGTTTTAACATGTTGACATGGTTTTGATGGTTGCAAATGCAAAGCTTAGTGTTTACGTGTTGTCATTAACGGTTTTAACTACAACGCTTAGTTTTAACGCATTGTAACCGCAATGCTTAGTGTTAACGTGTTGACACTAACGGTTGCAACTGCAATGTTAAGTGTTAACATGTTGACATAAACGGTTGCAACGTGTTAACGTGTTGAAATTAACGTAAGCAAATGCGACACTTACTGTTATAATGTTGACACTAACGGTTGTAACTGCAACGCTTAGTTTTAACGTGTTGCCACTAACGCTTGCAACTGCAATGCTAAATGTTAACGTGTTGCCTTTAAAGGTTGCAACTGCAACGGTTAGTGCTTACATGTTGACACTAACGTTTGCAACTGCAACGCTTACCTTTAACGTGTTGCCACTAACGCTTAATGTTAACGTGTTGCCATTAAAGGTTGCAACTGTAACGGTTAGTGCTTACATGTTGACACTAACGTTTGCAACTGTTTTAACGGTTGCAAATGCAAAGCTTAGTGTTTACGTGTTGCCATTAACGGTTTTAAATACAACGCTTAGTTTTAACGTGTTGACACAGTTTTAACGGTTGAAAATGCAAAGCTTAGTGTTTACGTGTTGTCATTAACGGTTTTAACTGCAACGCTTAGTTTTAACATGTTGCCACGGTATTAACGGTTGCAAATCCAATGCTTAGTGCTAACCTGTTGCAATTAACGGTTATAACTACAACGCTTAGTTTTAACGTGTTGACATGGTTTTAATGGTTGCAAATGCAAAGCTTAGTGTTTACGTGTTGTCATTAACGGTTTTAACTGCAACGCTTAGTTTTAAGGTGTTGCCACGGTATTAACGGTTGCAAATCCAATGCTTAGTGCTAACGTGTTGCAATTAACGGATATAACTACAACGCTTAGTTTTAACGTGTTGACATGGTTCTAATGGTTGCAAATGCAAAGCTTAGTGTTTACGTGTTGTCATTAACGCTTAGTTTTAACGCATTGTAACCGCAATGCTTAGTGTTAACGTGTTGTCATTAACGGTTGCAACTGCAACGCTTAGTGTAAACATGTTGACACTAACGGTTGCAACTGCAATGCTAAGTGTTAACATGTTGCCATAAACGGTTGCAACGTGTTAACGTGTTGAAATTAACGTAAGCAAATGCTACACTTACTGTTATAATGTTGACACTAACGGTTGTAACTGCAACGCTTAGTTTTAACGTGTTGCCACTAACGCTTGCAACTGCAATGCTTAATGTTAACGTGTTGCCTTTAAAGGCTGCAACTGCAACGGTTAGTGCTTACATGTTGACACTAACGTTTGCAACTGCAACGCTTAGCTTTAACGTGTTGCCACTAACGCTTAATGTTAACGTGTTGCCATTAAAGGTTGCAACTGTAACCCTTAGTGCTTACATGTTGACACTAACTTTTGCAACTGTTTTAACGGTTGAAATGCAAAGCTTAGTGTTTACGTGTTGCCATTAACGGTTTTAACTACAACGCTTAGTTTTAACGTGTTGACACGGTTTTAACGGTTGCAAATGCAAAGCTTAGTGTTTACGTGTTGTCATCAATGGTTTTATCTGCAACGCTTAGTTTTAACATGTTGTCACGGTATTAACGGTTGCAAATCCAATGCTTAGTTCTAACGTGTTGCAATTAACGGTTATAATTACAACGCTTAGTTTTAACGTGTTGACATGGTTTTAATGGTTGCAAATGCAAAGCTTCATGTTTACGTGTTGTCATTAACGGTTTTAACTGCAACGCTTAGTTTTAACGTGTTGCCGCGGTATTAACGGTTGCAAATCCAATGCTTAGTGCTAACGTGTTGCAATTAACGGTTATAACTACAACGCTTAGTTTTAACGTGTTGACATGGTTTTAATGGTTGCAAATGCAAAGCTTAGTGTTTACGTGTTGTCATTAACGGTTTTAACTACAACGCTTAGTTTTAACGCATTGTAACCGCAATGCTTAGTGTTAACGTGTTGTCATTAACGGTTGCAACTGCAACGCTTAGTGTAAACATGTTGACACTAACGGTTGCAACTGCAATGCTAAGTGTTAACATGTTGACATAAACGGTTGCAACGTGTTAACGTGTTGAAATTAACGTAAGCAAATGCTACACTTCCTGTTATAATGTTGACACTAACGGTTATAATTGCAACGCTTAGTTTTAACGTGTTGCCACTAACGCTTGCAACTGCAATGCTAAATGTTAACGTGTTGCCTTTAAAGGTTGCAACTGCAACGGTTAATGCTTACATGTTGACACTTACGTTTGCAACTGCAACGCTTACCTTTAACGTGTTGCCACTAACGCTTAATGTTAACGTGTTGCCATTAAAGGTTGCAACTGTAACGGTTGCCATTAACGGTTTTAACTACAACGCTTAGTTTTAACGTGTTGACACGGTTTTAATGGTTGCAAATTCAAAGCTTAGTGTTTACGTGTTGTCATTAACGGTTTTAATTGCAACGCTTAGTTTTAACATGTTGCCACAGTATTAACGGTTGCAAATCCAATGCTTAGTGCTAACGTGTTGCAATTAACGGTTATAACTACAACGCATAGTTTTAACGTGTTGACATGGTTTTAATGGTTGCAAATGCAAAGCTTAGTGTTTACGTGTTGTCATTAACGGTTGCAACTGCAACGCTTAGTTGACACTAACATGTTGACACTAACGGTTGCAACTGCAATGCTAAGTGTTGACATAAACGGTTGCAACGTGTTAACGTGTTGAAATTAACGTAAGCAAATGCTACACTTACTGTTATAATGTTGACACTAACGGTTGTAACTGCAATGCTTAGTTTTAACGCATTGTTACCGCAATGCTTAGTGTTAACGTGTTGTCATTAACGGTTGCAACTGCAACGTTTAGTGTAAACATGTTGACACTAACGGTTGCAACTGAAATGCTAAGTGTTAACATGTTGACATAAACGGTTGCAACGTGTTAACGTGTTGAAATTAACGTAAGCAAATGCTACACTTACTGTTATAATGTTGACACTAACGGTTGTAACTGCAACGCTTAGTTTTAACGTGTTGCCACTAACGCTTGCAACTGCAATGCCTAATGTTAACGTGTTGCCTTTAAAGGTTGCAACTGCAACGGTTAGTGCTTACATGTTGACACTAACGTTTGCAACTGCAACGCTTAGCTTTAACGTGTTGCCACTAACGCTTAATGTTAACGTGTTGCCATTAAAGGTTGCAACTGTAACGGTTAGTGCTTACATGTTGACACTAACGTTTGCAACTGTTTTAACGGTTGCAAATGCAAAGCTTAGTGTTTACGTGTTGTCATTAACGGTTTTAACTGCAACGCTTAGTTTTAACGTGTTGCCACGGTTTTAACGGTTGCAAATCCAATGCTTAGTGCTAACCTGTTGCAATTAACGGTTATAACTACAACGCTTAGTTTTAACGTGTTGACATGGTTTTAATGGTTGCAAATGCAAAGCTAAGTGTTTACGTGTTGTCATTAACGGTTTTAACTACAACGCTTAGTTGACACGGTTTTAACGGTTGCAAATGCAAAGCTTAGTGTTTACGTGTTGTCATTAACGGTTTTAACTGCAACGCTTAGTTTTAACATGTTGCCACGGTATTAACGGTTGCAAATCCAATGCTTAGTGCTAACGTGTTGCAATTAACGGTTATAACTGCAACGCTTAGTTTTAACGTGTTGCCACGGTATTAACGGTTGCAAATCCAATGCTTAGTGCTAACGTGTTGCAATTAACGGTTATAACTACAACGCTTAGTTTTAACGTGTTGACATGGTTTTAATGGTTGCAAATGCAAAGCTAAGTGTTTACGTGTTGTCATTAACGGTTTTAACTACAACGCTTAGTTGACACGGTTTTAACGGTTGCAAATGCAAAGCTTAGTGTTTACGTGTTGTCAATAACGGTTTTAACTGCAACGCTTAGTTTTAACATGTTGCCACGGTATTAACGGTTGCAAATCCAATGCTTAGTGCTAACGTGTTGCAATTAACGGTTATAACTGCAACGCTTAGTTTTAACGTGTTGCCACGGTATTAACGGTTGCAAATCCAATGCTTAGTGCTAACGTGTTGCAATTAACGGTTATAACTACAACGCTTAGTTTTAACGTGTTGACATGGTTTTAACGGTTGCAAATGCAAAGCTTTGTGTTTACGTGTTGTCATTAACGGTTTTAACTACAACGCTTAGTTTTAATGCATTGTAACCGCAAGCGTTAGTGGCAACACGTTAAAACTAAGCGTTGCAGTTACAACCGTTAGTGTCCAAATTATAACAGTAAATTTAGTGTTTACGTGTTGTCATTAACGGTTTTAACTGCAACGCTTAGTTTTAACATGTTGCCACGGTATTAACGGTTGCAAATCCAATGCTTAGTGCTAACGTGTTGCAATTAACGGTTATAACTGCAACGTTTAGTTTTAACGTGTTGCCACGGTATTAACGGTTGCAAATCCAATGCTTAGTGCTAACCTGTTGCAATTAACGGTTATAACTACAACGCTTAGTTTTAACGTGTTGACATGGTTTTAATGGTTGCAAATGCAAAGCTTAGTGTTTACGTGTTGTCATTAACGGTTTTAACTACAACGCTTAGTTTTAACGCATTGTAACGGTTAGTGCTTACATGTTGACACTAACGTTTGCAACTGTTTTAACGGTTGCAAATGCAAAGCTTAGTGTTTACGTGTTGTCATTAACGGTTTTAACTGCAACGCTTAGTTTTAACATGTTGCCACGGTATTAACGGTTGCAAATCCAATGCTAAGTGCTAACGTGTTGCAATTAACGGTTATAACTACAACGCTTAGTTTTAACGTGTTGACATGGTTTTAATGGTTGCAAATGCAAAGCTTAGTGTTTACGTGTTGTCATTAACGATTTTAACTGCAACGCTTAGTTTTAACGTGTTGCCACGGTATTAACGGTTGCAAATCCAATGCTTAGTGCTAACGTGGTTATAACTACAACGCTTAGTTTTAACGTGTTGATATGGTTTTGATGGTTGCAAATGCAAAGCTTAGTGTTTACATGTTGTCATTAACGGTTTTAACTACAACGCTTAGTTTTAACGCTTTGTAACCGCAATGCTTAGTGTTAACGTGTTGACACTAACGGTTGCAACTGCAATGTTAAGTGTTAACATGTTGACATAAACGGTTGCAACGTGTTAACGTGTTGAAATTAACGTAAGCAAATGCTACACTTACTGTTATAATGTTGACACTAACGGTTGTAACTGCAACGCTTAGTTTTAACGTGTTGCCACTAACGCTTGCAACTGCAATGCTTAATGTTAACGTGTTGCCTTTAAAGGTTGCAACTGCAACGTTTAGTGCTTACATGTTGACACTAACGTTTGCAACTGCAACGCTTACCTTTAACGTGTTGCCACTAACGCTTAATGTTAACGTGTTGCCATTAAAGGTTGCAACTGTAACGGTTAGTGCTTACATGTTGACACTAACGTTTGCAACTGTTTTAACGGTTGCAAATGCAAAGCTTAGTGTTGACGTGTTGCCATTAACGGTTTTAAATACAACGCTTAGTTTTAACGTGTTGACACAGTTTTAACGGTTGCAAATGCAAAGCTTAGTGTTTACGTGTTGTCATTAACGGTTTTAACTGCAACGCTTAGTTTTAACATGTTGCCACGGTATTAACGGTTGCAAATCCAATGCTTAGTGCTAACGTGTTGCAATTAACGGTTATAACTACAACGCTTAGTTTTAACGTGTTGACATGGTTTTAATGGTTGCAAATGCAAAGCTTAGTGTTTACGTGTTGTCATTAACGGTTTTAACTGCATCGCTTAGTTTTAACGTGTTGCCACGGTATTAACGGTTGCAAATCCAATGCTTAGTGCTAACGTGTTGCAATTAACGGATATAACTACAACGCTTAGTTTTAACGTGTTGACATGGTTCTAATGGTTGCAAATGCAAAGCTTAGTGTTTACGTGTTGTCATTAACGGTTTTAACTACAACGCTTAGTTTTAACGCATTGTAACCGCAATGCTTAGTGTTAACGTGTTGTCATTAACGGTTGCAACTGCAACGCTTAGTGTAAACATGTTGACACTAACGGTTGCAACTGCAATGCTAAGTGTTAACATGTTGCCATAAACGGTTGCAACGTGTTAACGTGTTGAAATTAACGTAAGCAAATGCTACACTTACTGTTATAATGTTGACACTAACGGTTGTAACTGCAACGCTTAGTTTTAACGTGTTGCCACTAACGCTTGCAACTGCAATGCTTAATGTTAACGTGTTGCCTTTAAAGGTTGCAACTGCAACGGTTAGTGCTTACATGTTGACACTAACGTTTGCAACTGCAACGCTTACCTTTAACGTGTTGCCACTAACGCTTAATGTTAACGTGTTGCCATTAAAGGTTGCAACTTTAACCCTTAGTGCTTACATGTTGACACTAACGTTTGCAACTGTTTTAACGGTTGCAAATGCAAAGCTTAGTGTTTACGTGTTGCCATTAACGGTTTTAACTACAACGCTTAGTTTTAACGTGTTGACACGGTTTTAACGGTTGCAAATGCAAAGCTTAGTGTTTACGTGTTGTCATTAATGGTTTTATCTGCAACGCTTAGTTTTAACATGTTGTCACGGTATTAACGGTTGCAAATCCAATGCTTAGTTCTAACGTGTTGCAATTAACGGTTATAATTACAACGCTTAGTTTTAACGTGTTGACATGGTTTTAATGGTTGCAAATGCAAAGCTTCGTGTTTACGTGTTGTCATTAACGGTTTTAACTGCAACGCTTAGTTTTAACGTGTTGCCGCGGTATTAACGGTTGCAAATCCAATGCTTAGTGCTAACGTGTTGCAATTAACGGTTATAACTACAACGCTTAGTTTTAACGTGTTGACATGGTTTTAATGGTTGCAAATGCAAAGCTAAGTGTTTACGTGTTGTCATTAACGGTTTTAACTACAACGCTTAGTTGACACGGTTTTAACGGTTGCAAATGCAAAGCTTAGTGTTTACGTGTTGTCATTAACGGTTTTATCTGCAACGCTTAGTTTTAACATGTTGCCACGGTATTAACGGTTGCAAATCCAATGCTTAGTGCTAACGTGTTGCAATTAACGGTTATAACTGCAACGCTTAGTTTTAACGTGTTGCCACGGTATTAACGGTTGCAAATCCAATGCTTAGTGCTAACGTGTTGCAATTAACGGTTATAACTACAACGCTTAGTTTTAACGTGTTGACATGGTTTTAACGGTTGCAAATGCAAAGCTTAGTGTTTACGTGTTGTCATTAACGGTTTTAACTACAACGCTTAGTTTTAATGCATTGTAACCGCAAGCGTTAGTGGCAACACGTTAAAACTAAGCGTTGCAGTTACAACCGTTAGTGTCAACATTATAACAGTAAGTTTAGTGTTTACGTGTTGTCATTAACGGTTTTAACTGCAACGCTTAGTTTTAACATGTTGCCACGGTATTAACGGTTGCAAATCCAATACTTAGTGCTAACGTGTTGCAATTAACGGTTATAACTGCAACGCTTAGTTTTAACGTGTTGCCACGGTATTAACGGTTGCAAATCCAATGCTTAGTGCTAACGTGTTGCAATTAACGGTTATAACTACAACGCTTAGTTTTAACGTGTTGACATGGTTTTAATGGTTGCAAATGCAAAGCTTAGTGTTTACGTGTTGTCATTAACGGGTTTAACTACAACGCTTAGTTTTAACGCATTGTAACGGTTAGTGCTTACATGTTGACACTAACGTTTGCAACTGTTTTAACGGTTGCAAATGCAAAGCTTAGTGTTTACGTGTTGCCATTAACGGTTTTAAATACAACGCTTAGTTTTAACGTGTTGACACAGTTTTAACGGTTGCAAATGCAAAGCTTAGTGTTTACGTGTTGTCATTAACGGTTTTAACTGCAACGCTTAGTTTTAACATGTTGCCACGGTATTAACGGTTGCAAATCCAATGCTTAGTGCTAACGTGTTGCAATTAACGGTTATAACTACAACGCTTAGTTTTAACGCGTTGACATGGTTTTAATGGTTGCAAATGCAAAGCTTAGTGTTTACGTGTTGTCATTAACGATTTTAACTGCGCTTAGTTTTTACGTGTTGCCACGGTATTAACTGTTGCAAATCCAATGCTTAGTGCTAACGTGGTTATAACTACAACGCTTAGTTTTAACGTGTTGACATGGTTTTGATGGTTGCAAATGCAAAGCTTAGTGTTTACGTGTTGTCATTAACGGTTTTAACTACAACGCTTAGTTTTAACGCATTGTAACCGCAATGCTTAGTGTTAAAGTGTTGACACTAACGGTTGCAACTGCAATGTTAAGTGTTAACATGTTGACATAAACGGTTGCAACGTGTTAACGTGTTGAAATTAACGTAAGCAAATGCTACATTTACTGTTATAATGTTGACACTAACGTTTGTAACTGCAACGCTTAGTTTTAACGTGTTGCCACTAACGCTTGCAACTGCAATGCTTAATGTTAACGTGTTGCCTTTAAAGGTTGCAACTGCAACGGTTAGTGCTTACATGTTGACACTAACGTTTGCAACTGCAACGCTTACCTTTAACGTGTTGCTACTAACGCTTAATGTTAACGTGTTGCCATTAAAGGTTGCAACTGTAACGGTTAGTGCTTACATGTTGACACTAACGTTTGCAACTGTTTTAACGGTTGCAAATGCAAAGCTTAGTGTTTACGTGTTGCCATTAACGGTTTTAAATACAACGCTTAGTTTTAACGTGTTGACACAGTTTTAACGGTTGCAAATGCAAAGCTTAGTGTTTACGTGTTGTCATTAACGGTTTTAACTGCAACGCTTAGTTTTAACATGTTGCCACGGTATTAACGGTTGCAAATCCAATGCTTAGTGCTAACGTGTTGCAATTAACGGTTATAACTACAACGCTTAGTTTTAACGTGTTGACATGGTTTTAATGGTTGCAAATGCAAAGCTTAGTGTTTACGTGTTGTCATTAACGGTTTTAACTGCAACGCTTAGTTTTAACGTGTTGCCACGGTATTAACGGTTGCAAATCCAATGCTTAGTGCTAACGTGTTGCAATTAACGGATATAACTACAACGCTTAGTTTTAACGTGTTGACATGGTTCTAATGGTTGCAAATGCAAAGCTTATAGCAGGGCGGATATGTGAAATGATTGTGCACTTTTTGATAAAAGCCTGAAACTTGGTACATGTCTATATCTATAATTATAAGAATTTTTGAGGGTCAGTGCCACGTGAAATTCGCCCTGTGACGGCCGCCATCTTGAATTTCAAAATGGCGGCTTTTTCCCATATACAGCCTTTACAGTTAGTTATCAGTTTACAGTGTTGCTTTCTTTAAAAGTTTTAAAAACCCCAAATTCAATAAATAAAAATTTCAAGATATCAAATTATGAAAATAAACTGGTAATTCTCAAAGATGGTGGCTATTTTCAAAATGGCCGCCATTAAATTACCTGAAATTTTGTACACACAGTACTGAAAGTGTGACAAAACATGCTGTTTTGATCAGAATGAAGGATTTGCATTGATGAAATTTTCTCAAGCACAGAACACCACAAATGCAAGTTACATTTTAGTTTTTATTAGGCAAATTATTGATTAATGATGGCATCCAAAATGGCTACCAAAGTTTGAAAGTATTAACATATTCTTTTTATTTTCTTTCATTTTTACATGTTAATTTTCAAAGTTCTTATGATTAAAATTATTTAACATGTATTTGTTTAGTGTATCTAAGTTTTAGTCAATCATCATCATCATCATCATCATCATCATCATCATCATCATCATCATCATCATGTCCATTTTGTCGTCTTTTGTCCTCTACCGAGAATTGTACTTGTCTGACAAGTTATCTTCCTAGACGACTTCTACACTATGAATGATTCTGAGGATCAGCATTGCATGAAGAAAACATGGCCATGAAAAGTATACACCCTCATACCCCACTTTTATAAAGCAAAACTGGGGTTTACAGGGGTATACCTATTTTTCTTTTTTTTTTTTTTTTAGTTCCAACACAAAGATTGTGGGTACTCATTAGAACCACCTCGGCGAGACGGTTTTAATGTGTACCCACAATATATGTTTTGAGCAAACATTTTAAAATTATCAGAACTCTTCCAATGATTTTTTTTATATTTAATGCTGACAAAATTCTCTGTATATTGTATGGACAAGTTTTCGTAATGACCCTTTCCAAGCTCCATTCTCATATCAAACAACATTTTATCCCATGGTTTCGTTACCAGTCTCTTTTGTGCAACTACGTTAAGCTTGTTTAGCAATCTGGCCATTGTTGTGATCTACATGCTGCATTTAGCATTATACGGGTAATCAAATTCATTTTACCGTTTGTCAGAAGCAGCAGAAAATGTTGGTGAAGAGGGTAAGCAATTGGCGAAATGTGCCAAAAGCTTATTGTAACAGCCAGTAATGACAAATGGGTCATATTCACAACAAGCAGAAAAGATGTCTACTAGATAACAGACTTTTGGAACTACTTCAATAATTTCATTATCAACTTCAAGCTTCTTCACCATTTGTCCATCAATAGGACGTTTCTTTCCTAGACATCAGGCCCCTAGATATAACCTCTAGCAAAATGATGCAGCGTGCTATTGGCAGAGCCCTTGCGAACATCCACTAAGACACCAAAGTCCTCAGTGTACCCAATACCAACTCTAACCTTGCTTCTCACACCCCAATACATGTACATGGATTGGACAAGAGGCACTAGCCTCTCATCATTTCCAAGTTTTCACAGTGTCTACCAGATGAAATCCATTTTGACGCAATTAAATGTTTTCTGCAGGTCAAATGAAGCCATGTAGAGAAGCTTATTATCAGCCAAGTGATTCTCTAAAAATAAAAACTGCATCTGTAGAGCCTCAACCTGACATCAAATCACAAGGCATCTCATCAAGCGCTCAGATCTTTTCCCTTTATGCTCCAACACCTTCACCACTTGTTCAATCAGCATCAAGCACTTGTTGCCTCTGTTCAGAATGTGCCCTTTTCCCTTAAACTGGTGGACAATGAAGCGCTAGTGCCAGTCACTTGGAATGCAACTGTCTGTGGTGATGTCAACAAGATCAGGCACTTTGGGTGTTCCAGTTTTCCCGAGTGACTTCAGAATTTTGGTGATGGTACCTGAAGGCCCGGCTGCTTTGCCAGATGCTATATTGCAGATGGCCTTTGTGTTCGACTCAGTTCGGTTTTCGACATGGGTTTTCTCAGACTGGTCCTCCAGATTCCAAGGAAATTCAACAGGAGATTTTCATAATGCTATTTTTCTGCTTTCTGGTTTAGCAACAGTTGGTCTTCATTATTCCTGACAGGTTTATCTACTAAGATATCCTGATTGCCACATCATATTTACTTGGTAAAACAAAATACATTTTCTGAATTAGGATATAAAGTCCCCCCCATTCTATTCTACTGGATGAACTCTTACCAGTTGTATGCAGTTTGCCTGACACCTGTCTTTCACAGTTTGAAGGACCTGACCTCCTCCCTTACTGCTTCCTCTACCAGCGTGTTAAACTACCATTTCTGCTTTTTCCATGGTTAATTTGCATACTTCTTTTGCAGCATGCAGAAGGTTGTACTTAGAGAAGACATATGCTCATTTACTGTGCTTTTCTGTTGCAGCTCAATGTCTTATCACATATGAAGTAAATTACTTCAGAAAGTGGAACTCTGCTTGTTTCTCTTGACCCTTCAGCTCCTGCAGTTTGATGTGTGGCACAAACTCGCACTTGAGCTAGTAGGGATAGAAATTTTGAAGTCTCCAGCCATCACCCTATGCAATGGGAAGTCCTAACGTAGATGTCATTGATGCCAAAAACTCATTGAAAGGTTGCAATTAGTATGGCACTTGCCAGAAAGCAGGCATGAGATGACCTGTTACTCTAGTAATAAATGTAGGCGGATTCAGATATTGATTCGGATATGTAGAATCACTGACCTTTAGAGGAATATATATATTTTTGCTAAATTTGTTTCAATGATAGCTTGTTTGCTGGATGTATGCACATATCTTTACAGGATTTAGTAAAATCTTAAACGTGGAATAGTTTGCATCAAGGATTTGAATGTGCTGCAAGACTGGCATTAATGTCTATTACAAAAATCAAAACTGATGACCATATATGATTTTGACAGCCATTTTGAATGTC